>VXBJ01004073.1:649546-827848 GCA_013400055.1 Nycticryphes semicollaris
TCTCTCGGATCTCACAAGCAGCTTTTCTAGAGTCTCTAGCATCCTGTCTCCCTCTAGGTTTAGATTTGCCTCCTGGACTTCCTTCCTGCCTCTCTTGGTCTTGCTGATTAGCTGGCCATCACTAGAAGTTCTTCTCCAAGAGTCTGCTGATGTTTCCATGGTCAACTGTAAGATGTATTTATTACAATTTATTGCTATTTTATATATATAAATATGTAGTATATAGCATAGTTACACCATTAACCCTTTACAAAACAGTAGGGAATATTTGAAATCCATCTTAGAGAGAGACCAAGAGGGTACAGACTTCTTGCATAGAGAAATGTGGGTGGTGTTAGGAATAGTGTTTTCTTTAGAATTCTATTTAAAAGCACACAGAGCTAGGGCTTTTATCTAAGAAAAAGAAAGCAAGCTCCTCTTTTCCTGAGCAACTCCACTTGTAAATGAAAAGAGCTTACCCTAATCCCTGCAGCAAGTGGTGATGAAAACCAAGAAATCCAACAGGAAAAGGCCTTTTTCTGCAGTAGCACAAGACTCCTCAGGCCAGTTAATTATTCCTTTCCTCAGCAGCTTAAATTACAAAATCTCTTTAATATTCTTGACCTGTAGTAGAAGAATATGACTACTTATCCTCAGTATTACAGTTCCTTATGGGATGCCCCATCATCCAACAGCAAAAGGGTCATTGTAAGAGACTTAATAGTGCCTGAAGGTTTAATAACCTCTGAGGGAAAAAATAGCTTGAAGACAATGATCGTTAAAAGGCAGAGCATTTTGTTTGACATATCACACCAGACAAGACTGGACTATGGCTGTTATTGAATTACAACTATATAGGAAGTAGCAATGAATTGACCTTGTGAAACTATATTTTAGGATTTTTTTTAATTTCAGTGTGTGTTTTCTTTCCTTCTTGGTACAAGGAAATGTTTTCTGAAACTTTCTAGGAAGTATAAGTTAAAATACTGTTTTAGAAATTTGGGGGGAGGTGTTGGAATTTTAATTTCTTTTGTGATGTGTCAATAATAAATCATAATATGGCGTGCATAATATCATCTTATAAAATATTCTATTTGTCTTAATTAGGAAGGTTTAATTCTTGAATTTCTCTGTGAGATATCAGAACTGATGTAGTTTTTGGAAAGCAATACCATAACACTGTCCAGACATGCCTGATCAACATGAGTGGTTCTCTTTTTCCAGGAAAGGCTTTGTGTTTGTAGTGTGTTCCAGTGTTTGTGATCCTATTCTTCCCACACTACATAAGCTGTGGAAGTGAGAAGTTTGAGTGATGTGTTTTGAAGAGGGTGTTTTGGCTAGATCAGGCTTGGAATACCGAAACTATGGTATTTTTAATAGCTTTTTTTTTTTTTTTTGAGTGGTTGTGAAAAGTAAAGTATTTGTAATTGTCTCAGATTGTGGGCCCAAATTTATGAGGCACTTCTGGCAACTTTGGTCTCAGGCAAGTTACATTAACCTGGTCTCAGGACAGAAATCAATCTAAATGCAAAACTGACTTCTTTAAGCTGTGTTTCCCTCAATAATTTCCTTCTTTCTTTTTTTCTTGCACACACACCTGCTCATTTGCACATGTGCAGACAACAGTCTAGTACATTGAGCTAAAGTATAAGCCAATCAATCTATGTGTCTGGAGGAAAATAGAGGGATTGTTTATTTCCATACCTAATTACTCCTTATTAAAGAGCAACAGAACTTTTGACAGGACAAATTATTTTTTTACATAATTCATAAGAGAAAGTGACAGGCACTCATAGGGCATGAATGAGGAACACAGCACAATAAGGAATTCTTTAGTAAAAATGAAAGGTGGATTTGTTTTTCTACAGAAATGTAGGAAATGCTACCAATGTTCAAAAGATACAAAAGGGATATAAGACCCTATAAGCAAGAAAACTGTTCTCTGCCATGGTGATAATGCCATGGGGAAATCCTGCAAAACAAAATGAACAGAACAATCAGTTAATACGCACTCTAGGCTGCTGGATCCTGGGAAGAAATGAACATTAAAATCTGTGTTTTATGGCCCTGAGAAGTACCAAGTTGAACGAGATCAAAGACACAGTATATATATTCACAGTAGTAGTAAGTCCTACTATAAAGAGCTAAGACTCTCCCTGAATGGACAGTGGCTGAAATACTGAGTGGCTGAACATGGAGAAATAGCTTCTCTGCTCAATACCTATGGTCTGAGGGGAGGGAGAGTCCAAAAATGAACAGTCAAACCAGGAGCTGAGCACTGCCGCCTTCTTTGTGAAGGGCCACTGAGACATTCCCCTCTTCTAATCCAGAGATCCAGTAAAGCCCACCAATTTTTTTAATGTAAGAAAATGAATAACCAAACTGCAGAAATTGTAACCAGATGAATGAGGGCTTGAAAGAGTAAACCACTTTTCCCTCCCTTTTCTAAGAATCAAGAGGACTGAAAATGTCGGAGTTTTGCTAAATTGATTTAGGAGAAATCTTGAATTCTGTTTCTGACAAATAAGAAGCAAACTGAAATACAGCCAGATAGCAGGTGGAGAATACATAACAACTTACAGAAACATAGGAAAAAACAGTGATTTACTGTGGGCTGTTACAAGAAAGTGACTTAGCAATTCATAAATTCACAGTAAGCTTGCTTTTGTATTATCATCTCTGTTATCTCCAGTCCTAAGGACTGATAACGCACAGCACAAGTAATCTCCAGTCCTTTCAGTCTCTGTCACCTGAGTTGCAGAGTTCCCTTCTTTATGCTTGTGCTTCGCTTTTCCCCTTCTGCAGACGTTTGCTGACTGTTCCTGCATTTCTTTCCATCAGTGGAGGCACTGAGCTGAGCATGGGGGAAATGAGAAAGACCCGTGAGCTGCTCTTGAGGTTTGGTGCAGCCCCCAACACCTCTCTGCCTCACCCTGTGGCCCCGGCCGAGGTGCAAACGGCATCCACGCTGCTGGGGCACAGGTACATCTGCCCTCCAGACCACTCTGGAAGAGAAGTCTTCCAGAGATAACAACTTCCCTCTGACTTTTACATCTCAGGCCTTGATCGCACTCCTGAGCCACAAAGTGCAACGTGGTACTTCCTTCACTTTTTCACATGAAATCAATTTTTAAAGCAGACCAATTACAGGAAATGCTTACAGCGTTACTCTGCTGCAGCTAACATTAAACATTTCACAGCTCTCCTCATGAGCCATACTGGAATCCAGTCCTGTAGCGTGCTGGAAGGGGTCACTCTGACCCATGCCAAAACGGTCATTTAGGAGCCAGCATAGGGCAAGCTGGGGCAGTTCCACAAGGCTGGCAGCCCTGCCTGGAATTGCAGCCTGTCTGAGCAAGGGAGCTCCGTGAGGCTGCACAAGAACTGGGGCAGCATGGAGTGCACTGGCTTCCCACTGCTGCCAGGACAAGGACAATTCATCATCCCTGGCTGTGGACCCAAGAAACCATGTTCTGGCTTTCCACATCCTCCCTGCCTGGCATGAGCTGTGGAGAAAGGCCTGTTCAATTGCTCAGGCCTGTGGGCAGCCCGCCATCATGTGAACTGTATTCCTTGTGCTCTCCTGTTGCGTAACTGGGAGCATTTGTGGTGTGATGAGGACTTCTGTATCCTTTTTTTATGTGATGGAGATGCAAGTGGCATGGCAGAGAGCAGCTGTAACATGAGGCTTAAAAGCACTGCAAAATGTGAAGTGCTGTATTATCCTAAGGAACCAGGAGGCAATGCTGATCATTGAGATCAGCTGAAGCTGGATAGAAGCTGTGCTGGTCCAGCACTTTAATACCTGGAGTTTTCTTGGATGAAGTTTAGCACCTGGATGCTGAGTCAACTGAGAAGGGAATTAATTTTGGCCAAAGAAACAAGGGTCATATCTGCTTTGCTGTCCCTGGTGTGACTATGGTCCTGGAGGCTAATTTATGTTTAGCTTGTTAACTAGCTTGCAAAATAATCCCAGTGCAACCATAGGGGCCAGGAAAAAACGTTGGTGGCCAAGGAAAAAAGGAGCTGGGTAAATACTGCGTGGAGTGAGCCCCTGCTCAGCTCTGGACTACTGTAGCTCTGCAGGGCTACCTGGCTGACAGGCTGAGGGACTTGAGGTGAGCTGGTGCCAGTGGTGCTGGGACCAAGATCTGAGTCAGAGCTCTGCAAGGTATTTAGCTGATTCCACTTGAACATGAGGAATGAGCAACAAAGTTACTGAAGCACACTTTGGCTTTTTCTTGGTAGCAAACCCAAATCTGAGAGGAATGAACATAGGACACTGTCCCGTCCCTGCCCGTGTGCCAAGTGTTACACTGCTTTGGTCTCACACCAATGCTGAAATAATGGCTACAGTTATAAATTGTTCCTTTTATAACAGCACGCTGTTTATTTACACTGTGCAGAGACAAGCCTTTCTCTTAAACTCTCATGCTGGTTTAGAGTAAGATGAATCTTTGCAGCTGTTCGCATGAGACAGAAAAGCAAGCATGATACCACCTTTAATAAGCAACGGAGAGGTCTGATTCTTTAGTCATAGCTGAGTTTTACACCAATGCAATTTTACAAATTTCCATCAAGTTATTCCAGATTTGTACCATCTGGAAAATGCCTGCTTGATGTGCAGATTAAGGCTTGGGAGCACAGAAATGTGAAGCAGAAGCTGGTCTGTGAGAAAGGAATAGAAATGAGAAAGAAGAAGAATTATCCTGCTTTAACCTAATGTTGTTAATCTATATTGCCCATTATAATCTCGAGTGTCCTGCTTAGTGAAGTATGCAATCTGTAGTGCTGGTTCCTGCACAAGCAGTGTATCTAATATAGAGGACTGGCTCAACATCCATCATAATAATTACTGTGTCATAATTTTCTGCCCTTCCTACCTCTGCTGCAAAGAGATAGAATAGGCCTTTCAAGTGTTTGAGAATTTCTCAGGGTTTTCTTTATATGGAAATCTGTATTTATGCCCTATTTATTTTGCAGGTCTGACCTGACATAATGAAATATACTTTATTGGGGGTATAGAAACTTAATTTGAATATCTGAAAGCGTGCTTATTTCATTTAATGTCTGAATTTGCTCAGCTGCACTGAAAGGGAGCAGTAGGCATATTAGAAGTTTCATTTGAAAAGTGCTCCCCAAAAGCCTTTTAATTCAGTGACCCACAGATTCAGAGACTACTTGACTCTGAAGTTATATATGAAGCAGTTTCATATAGCCATTGCAGCTCAGAGTGGTTAAAAATTGGTCTCTGCTTAAGTCATTTGTATTGAAGGAGATGTAAGCAATTTCAATAAAAAAAAAAAAAAAGAGTTCTCCCAGATGTGTGAGATGGCATCATTTTGGGCCCAAACTCATGTGTATGTGCTTGCAGCACCTTCTTGGCTTTATATTTTAGTTTATATTGTTAATTTTCATAGCTGTGGAGTACAGCTTGAAAATGTGATGTGCATGAAACCAGCCTAATCAACGTCCCCAAGACCTCCAAGCTGCGCATCTCAACGGCAGGGCTACCTCCAGCTGTGCCCCGGTGGGTGGCTTTACCTGTGTGGGAAGGATTGTGCAGCAGCTTCTTCCAAGCATATCTGCCCTCATTACATTGCACCCAGGCAAGATGTGTCCATTTAGGCAGCAAAACGGTAATGCTGTCCCTGCAGGAGTAACTGATATCTGGGGCTGTCTGCATTGGGCCCTCAGTGCCTCGGTACTTTGTTGTCTATGTATTTTCCTGCAACACCAGCCCCATGTGTGTTTTTAATGTCACTAATATGTGATACTTCTGCTCTGGTTTCTCTGTTGTTGAGAGGCTGTCATCAAATTAATGAACTTTGTTACAGGAAAGATGCTGCAGACTGCAAAGTAATGATTTATGTCTGCATTTGGGATGTGTTGGTGAAGCCTGGAAACCAGATGATGGGATTTTTGCCACGTTCAAAGACCCTAAACTGTAGCAAAATCAAGTGATAGCTTTTGGAGATTAAGAAAGCTTGCATTTTTACATTAATACTTCACTAAGGGAAGTCCACATAAAGGGTTTTATTACACAAAAATATAATTCAGTCACTGAAGAGCAATAGAGATTTCTTCCTAAATGTACCATGGTAAATGCTACTGAGGAAAATACAAAGTCTCAGTTCCACAAAGGCATCCACTTGACAGAAAATGTAATTGGGATCAAGACCTGAACTGACCTGATTCTACACTCTAGTGGTGTGGTTGGTTTCATTTATACATTTTGTTTTTACTTTTAATTATAGAAACATTTATTTTCTGCCTCTAGATGTTTTAATAATTCCATCTTTTTGATGTATGAGTGCAGAAAAAACAAATAATAACTTTGGACTCTGCTTTAGAAAACCCAGCTAATGTGCTCAGTTGTCAAAAGGAAAAGAAACAGTGGAAAGTGATATAAGCATGAGACCTCTCCCTTAAGTCTGTGCAGTTTACTGATAATTTCTTTGGCTCTAAGAATTGTCATCTTTCATTTGTTGTGCACCTTTTTCTTTTTTCATACACTGTTGTATGCAAGAGCTTTGGAAGCATATGCCCGTGTGCCTGCCTTTACACATGTGAGTTGTCTTAATATGAGCTGAGACCTGACTGGGTAGAGCCAGTTGCGTTTTTCTCTCAATTCTGTAAAAGTTTGCGGGATGGTGTTTGCAGGATGGTTAGGAGAGGACCCTGTGCCTGCCTGGACGACGTGTTCTGTCACTGCAGACTGTATTTTCTGCAAAACATATAAAAATAATTTTATCTTTCACCTCTTTCAGCTACACTAACCTTAACAGGTACAACAAATAAAATAACGATCAAACAGGAATGTGACGTTTAAGGTGATGTCTCTCTTAAAGATATAAGAACTGATTAGATTGAATATGAGCCCTGAGGGTCCCCACTGCAGGATAAGCTTCTATCCTGTAATACAACCTGGGAGAGATTTTTCTACTGCAGAAGAATATTCAGCAGGCTCAGTAGCTCAGCTGCAGCTGGCATTAAGACTAAATTTTTGAACATCTGAATATTGAAAGCCTTTTAAACTCACCTAATATTATTCTATTACTGGAACAAATCTAACAGTAAATTGAAAAAAAAAATAGGAACCTTCTAAAAAATGTGCCTTCCCCATCCATTTTCAGCTTCAGTATTATGTAAAGATGACAGTTATCAGCTATGTAGAAGAGCAGCTATATTAAATGTTAAATAACCTTTAACAGCACCAAATATTTAATCATAAAAAATTAAATTGACAGTGGTGTGGTTCACATAGTATCCCCTCGAAAGCCTGACAGCATCATTTCTCATATATATTGATAAGTACAAGACATCCATAAAATCGTAGGCTCTGTAGCCTTCTATTTATGAGAGGCTATCTAAAACTCATTCATTGCAGGTAATATCAGTAAGTCAATTCAGCTTAGTCTGATAGCTCATAACTTTTCAGACTGTTGTATTTACTGAGCCATAGACTATCCTTTCTTCAAGTGTACTTGAGAAAATGACTTGTACTGTAAGACTATTTCTTCTCAAAGTATAATCAAGTGCTTTAAAACGAACTCCATAACTGCAAATTCAAAACAGTATTAGACCTTGGCAATAATATAAAAAATATTGCTTTAATAATACTTTGAAAGTTGCACGGAGTATTGGCAGTATTTTTCTAACTGTAGTAACTCACCCAGAAAACCATCAGTGGGAGTCTGGTGCCAGGCTTAGGCATGTTTGACAGGGTGGCAGAAGCCCCTGTCACAGAGCTAATAAAGCTTCATTTATAGATGGAAGAAATTCCTCAGTGTGTGACGTAGGTGACTGTGGGTGGAGAATCGGCTCTGCAGGGAGCAGCGGGCACCGCAGACCACTCCATTGTGTGGATGTGATAATGCCTGGCCAAACTCACACCTCCTGAGCAGCGAGAGCGAGTCTGTTGGCTCTGCTGATGCTGACTGCCTGTATCTGCTGCTGACTCATGGGGCTTACTGTAGAGCTGGGTCCTGCTCCTGCTACAGCAGTAGTAATTAACACAAGTTAATTGTGTTTCTAGAGCAATCCCTTACTGAGGGAGACTCTTCTTTCATGTTTGCTGGTCTGGCAGCGCAGCAGACACGCAGGCAGTAGAAATTCACAGGTAAAACTGTCCTGTAAGTGTTCTAGTAGTGCTTTATTTAAATTGGCTTGGACAGATTGTTTCTATTTGTGATTAGGGAATAGAATCAAAAACCCGTAGAAAAACTCCTGTTGACTTTAACAGTCTTTTCACCGAGGATGAGAGCTATGTGTAGAATTTGCTTGTAAATAAACTGAATTTACAAGAGACTTGTCAATATTGACCGTTATTAAAGTGAGTCAAATAAAGTTACGACTGCCCAGAACTGAAGCTTAATGCCAAACCAGAATTTGAGCAATGATGTTCCCAGCTAGGGGACTTGGCCTTCCTGAATTGCTTTTTCCTCTCATTCACCTGCATTTTCTGGTGCTGGCTGGGGCTGAAAGTAAAACCAGAGTGAGAAGCTGCATTTCTCTTTCTGTTAGCAATGGCCAGATTTGCTCAGCAATTGCTTCTGTCCATAATTCAAGTAGTGAATTGCTGTTTTTAAGGACTTCATGGTGGAGAATTGTGTTACCAAGCTGTTTCATTATTTTTAAATTTCCATTTCACTGCTTTCTGGCTTCTGATGTTTAGACAACATCAGCTTTTAGTGTTGAAAACATTTTTTCTGGAGCCTGGGCTCCGAAGGGTAAGGTGTGTGTCACGACCCATGGGCAGGGAGAAGGGATGCATCCAGCTACAGGGTCCCAGGCTGTCTCTTTGGAGTTGTGTGAGCAAATGACAGAGCCTTTGACACTGATGTCTGTGACAACCAAAGGGCTGCTAAGTTCCCTGGTCCCAAGGGACTGAGGGCAGAAGTCGTTTACAAACATGGGAAAAATAGCAGGAGGTAGGTTGGGCGAATAGAGAGAAGGAGGGAAAATAATGGAAGAGGCAATATGTGTGGGAATACTACCCTGCCCAGAGTAGGGTGGGTGTACAAGCTGTGAGAGGGGTACTAACCTGTCCAGAAAATTTTAAGTAATTCGAATGTGAGAGAAATGCTCAGAAGATGAAGCAATCTGGAGGGGACCTAGAGGAGAGATGCCAAGGGACTCTTTATCAGGGAATGTACGATAGGACAAGAGATAATGGTTTTAAATCAAAAGAGGGTAGATTGAGATTAGATACTAGGAAGAAATTCTTTACTGTGAGGGTGTTGAGACACTGGAACAGGCTGCCCAGAGAAGCTGTGGGTGCCTCATCTCTGGAGGTGTTCAAGGCCAGGCTGGATGGGGATTTGAGTAACCTGGTCTAGTGGGAGGTGTCCTGCCCCACGGCAGGGGGGTTGGAACTAGATGATCTTTACGCTCCCTTCCAACTCTAACCATTCTATGAAACCACAGCCAAGCAGACGCCATAAGAGACCTGTTGGACTGCACAGAAACGGCAGACTTATCTTGCAAAAAGGAAAGGATTTGGAGTGCAGATAGGTTTTCAGTTTTTCTGGGATAGGAGTGCTGGTGGTAGCAAACTTGTTACCTGAGAGCAAAGGTGTTTACAGCAGTGTGTCAACCTTGGCTGGCCCAGCCGTGTCCAGAGCTGCAGCCCGCAGCCTTGCCCACCATGCAGAACTGGCATCTGACAGATGAGTGTGAGCAGTAGTTGACCTGCAAGAGCAGCAGATCAGTGGTGAGTGCTCAAATATAAGGCCTCTGTCAGCCTCGTAAGTACCAGGACTGAAGGGTCATCTGCCTGATGCCATAAAATTCCAGCAGAAGTAATTGCCACCCCAACAAGCAGGGGGGGAAAAAAGACATGTCCTGGACTTGAAGGTTAGAGAAAGGCAATGGGTTAAAGTAAGACAAATAGATGAGAGTTGGATGTCCAAAGTGCACAGGGGCTGTGACAGCCTGGACCAGAGCAGAGTAAAATCTATCCTGTAGACTCGTTCCTCTCTGGAAGTGGTCAGAGGGCAATACAGAATCATAGAATATGAGCTTTTCTGCTGGCAAAGTTCTATGTGATTTGGTTTCAAGTTGGGAAGATTTGACAAAGACATTCATTTTTGTCTGTTGGCCACTCTATAGGCTGTCACAGGGTCACACAGATGTAGCTGGAGGTCCTGGGGCTGTCCCTTTGCCCATTTAGGTTATCGCTCCCTTGGCTGCCTGAGGGACTTGCTGCTGTGCATCACAGGAGTCCATAGGCAGTGTCTGTGCTGTGGAGTCCAAGAATGGAAGGAAATTCCAACATTGGATATATTTTTTTGTCTTAATTTGGAACTAAAGCAAAAATTTTGAAATTTTTCACAGAACCACTGCCTTAATTTGGAGTTAGAGTAGTGGCATAACATAACTGAATGTGGTAACTGTATAATAAACCTGAGTTCTCATATCATGCCCATCATGATCAAATATTTTGCCAAAGAGAAAGGCTGCTGACTCTGTCCCCATTTCATAGATGTAAAAATGAAGACAAAGAGAGATGAATCGATTTAAACTCTAGATAAATTGATTTACTGAGACTGAGCTAAAAATGGTCACAGTCCAATCATCTCTGCAAACTTGATAGCACAATACACCAGACAAGCTAGAACCTGGGTTTTGTCTAACATGTTCACCGAACGCATTGAGATGTTTGTCTTTCTCTGGGGCAGGGGTGTCACTTGCTGACACTGCTGGTAACACCCACAGGTGTCTCTCACAGCTCTGAGTCTGTGGCAGCTTGTACTGGATATTGCTGTGCAACAGCCTCCCGTGCTCCTAGTTTGATAGCTCCTGTGCTTTATACACAGGCTTTATCTTTCAAAGCAAGCCGTCTTTTGGTTTGCAGGTGCCCTCTGTGTGCTGTGTGGCTGGTGAGTGGCCAGCTTTCTGACAGCAGCGTGGAGCTCAGCCAGGGCACACTGCTAATGGTGCTGCCTAAGTGCAAAGTGTTTGGGGATCTCTCCTGGCCACAGGGGTCGAAATCTTGTTTTATCTCCTTTGAAAGGCTGTAGCTGTGGCAGAACCAACATCCTTGGTCAGGGTGATCCCAGGCAGACCTGTGTCATCCAACAGAACAACCTTTTTACTTTTAACAGGTCAGTGGAAGTCAGAGATGCTTGGATTAGAGATGAGTGAGTTTAGGGAAAAATATTGTTGATGACAACTGCAGATGTGTTAGAATGAGAATGAGTAGCAGGAGAGGGCTGGATTCAGTGAGGACTGAGCTCCTGCTCACAGCCAATGCTCTGGCCGGTGAGTGCAACCCGAATCTATCAAGTTTCAGGTAAACACCCAAACTTTGGGAGGTCAAGGTATATGCAGCAGTTTTGTGATAAGCTTAATAAACTGCAAAACCTCTCCAGATTTTATTGCTGAGACTGGAAATCTCTTCCAGGATCGTGACAGTAGGAGTAGCTAGAGCATGTAAAGAAACTTCCTTTGTGCTGCGTGTGAGGTGAAGTATTTCCACATCCTGGAATCAACCTTTCTATTTGAACTCAGTCCTTATGGGCAGTTAACCTTGGTGCTGTTACTGCTTCTGCAGCATCCATGTCCGAAGCAATAAAAGGATTAATTGTTTTCTAAGCTGGTAGTACATCTTTTAACATATGCAGTATGCAGGAGGCAGGCAATAAATAACTGAAAGAAGCCTATAGAGCAGTGGCTCCCACTGAGGATTTTACTGAGCATATAGAGAAATTGATTCTGTTAAACTTTGCTTGCTGGAGTGGAAAGTTAAAGAGAGAAAAAATGCTAAGAAATAGAGTGGTGCACAGGACTGTCATCTTCATTTTAGGATTCTCTCTATAAAACGCACACATCACAGGCTTGGAAAGGCTTGCTAAGGAAAAGGAGCTTTGGTACAATGTCTCATGGGCAGAGGGAATCACAGCACTTGACATGCTGTTTAAAAGGCTGAGGGAAATGCTTTAAAAAAGAATCTCTGTCTGTTCCAGATCCCAATTCAGGGTGCACATGCAGTCTTTCCCCAGTCAGCTGTTCTGATGGAATCAGCAGGATGCCAAACTGAAAATGAAATGTCTGCAGGCTGTGAAATTTGGCCCTCACTAGACTGAGGCTCTGGTCTGGAGACTGGTACCGTTTGAGCAGATGGTTGTCCCCATGGACACCTCATCATCTCCAGCTGAGCCCTGGCAGTCTCTGGGAAAATCCCCTGATTTTTCACACAGGAGAATGAGGAAGAGGACCAGAAAGGTCCTTAATGGCATGAAAATCAATTAATCAAAGAACTAATCTTTCAGTTGCTTCTTTTCAAGGGAGCTCCCTCCTCCTTCCTTAATCAGAGCTGCTATAAACAGGCTTTTTTCTAATGTGTATTTTATGGTGAAGCTGTCCATGTGCTGGTCGTTGCCTTAAAGAGGGACCTCTGCAAGGTACAGGGTTTGATGCACTGAGTAAGTGCCAGAATTGTGGCTGGGGAGGTGTATTTTAAGGACATATACCCAATTAATCTCAACCTAAGCCATTCTAAATAGAGAGAACTACTGTTTTTGTTGTTGATGCTTATTTTTCTTACTGTGCTTTCAAAGTGGGCAATAATAGCAGTCACAGACAGCTATGATATGCTCCTGGAGATGCCAGAAGGGCTTTTCTTCTAAAATAAAAAGCAGTGAAATGGAAGGTCCCCTGCTGCAAACATGCCCAACATTTGCTGTGCTCACATGGCTGATCCCCTTGATTTCCTGGGTCTTGTTCCCAACTGTGGAATAGAAGAAGCGCCCTTTAAAAGTCTCTCTTCTTCCTCCTTTTCCCTGGCTTACAGTCACTGTGTCTAAATTTGTAGCTTATCAGATGATGATCTAGTGACCATGCTACTCAGGCTTTGGTCTAGTTCAACCCTCCATTACTAACTTTCTGGATGCCCTAGACCAGGCCATGAAGGGAATGTCCAGGCAAACGTGTCTGCGCAGCTGGACCTGTGCCCCTCTGCACGCCAACTGGCCACACATGAGGCGGCTCCTTTCTAGGAGCCATCAGCACGATGCTGTGCCAAGGAGAAGGGCTCTGCTGAGCCACGGAGCATGGCCCAAGCACAGCAGCGTGTTCCCGGCTTCCAGGCCCAAACAGATCCACATCCAGCCGGTACAGACAGAGGAGTGTGTGTCTGCTGCACCTGTCTATGTAGGCTATACCCTTAATCTCCCCGTGCCTTGGTTCTGTCAAAGAGGTCTAATAGCCCACTGCATCATGGAGGTAGTATGGGATAAAAACCTATTAATCATTGCACAGTGCTGAGACAGATGGGTTTCATTCCCAGAATAAATACATAGATAGACCATGATCATCTAAAGCTAACATTAACACATTGGTATCTGTGATTTACATAAACTAGTCTCTGAAACCACAGTTGGATGGTGCTAAAGAAGAGTTTCTGGGCTATTAAGTGTTTAATTTGGCAGATACAATTCAGTCATGAAATGATCTGCTCTCCTGAAGTAACAAACGTGAAGGGTTTTCATCACGTGGTTTGTAATACAAGAGTAGGAGGGGTTACTGTTAAAAATAAACAGGTCCCTAAATGGAGAGGGGTTGGGGAGACCTCAGTGCAGAAAGTTTTGGCTGCTTTAATCTGCAATCTGGCTAATGTCTAGGAAAATCTTCCCCTAACTACAGATCTTACTGGCAAATTGTGTCTCATATTGTGGAGGAAGGGATTTATTTTGGAAAGGTATTAAACCTTCTGTTCCACAATTGTCATCTGGGAAGATACAGTATTGATTGATCCTGGAGTTTCCTTTGATTGGTTGCATTGGTGATTACAATATTGATTTGTTTCACATGCTGTTTGTTCCGTGCACTGCTCTGTTGCAGCAAGAATTAGTCCGACTTGCTGCTTGCTGCATGTTTTTCAGGAGAGGAATCGGGCAGAATACATTTTTCACCAGACAGTCTTACAAAGTAATTAACTGAAAGGAGGCTGGTGAGAATTACTGAATTACCCAGGGAACACAGCACAGAGTTTTTTCAGGCATATATAAATAGGGGAATTTGCATTCTCCAAATATTTAAGGCAAATATTGTGTTCGAAGTGTGCAACTTGAAAAAGTGCAGAAATATAATAATAGTTACAAGCAGTTTCAGAAACTTGCTGCCCCAGCTAAGGCAGAAGGGAAATCTGCAGAGTAGCTGCTGAGCTGCTCCTTGGAAGACGGTGGCAAGGGAAGAAGAGGAGGGTGACTGCAACTTCAACTTCCCATGTCAATGCACACCCTGGCCTGAGATTTGCTAAGTGGCTTCTCTGGCCTTGTCTTCATCTGCCTTTATCCACACTGTTGTCTTGGGCCTGAAGAGCTGATGTTCATATGTGGGGATGTACACAGGAGCTGGTCTGAAACCAGAAGTCACTGTGTTCCAATTGTGTAACGTCACATTGAATGTAGAATCCAAGTAAAGCTGCCACCGCTAGAAGGTCCTGAGCATTGCCTTGACATCACATCAGTTGTTTCTCTCATGACCACTTATGTCCCCAAAAGGGAAGGTCTGCTGCCTCATGATTGGAGAGGGGCACATGTCATCAGAGACCATCGTAGGCTCCCGCAGAAGAGTTTTGAACATGAATTTTAAATGCTCGCTCTTAGTCATCCCATCTGGTATGAGATACTAATTTAAAAAGTGAGACGTTTCTAGGCCTACATGTGTAATTGGGGAAGAAAGAAACATACTTGGAATGTGAGACAATGTCGCATGGTGTTGCTGTTGCACTGAACCAAATTTTTATCGGTACCATAATTAATTGCTATGCTAATTGATATACACCAGAGCACATCTAGAGTCCTTGGGTTTTTTTCCCACTGGTAAAACTAAAGAAAGGTGAAAATGACTTATACTCGTTTGCTTGACTTTTTGCTGACTGGGAAGATCTAAGAAAGAGCCAAGCAGTGAGAGCCTCAGCGGTGAAAGTCATGCTTTGAATAAGCTTACTTCTAGTAATGTAGAAAAAGGTAAACAAAGCAGTAAGACAAAGTGCTGCTTTTCAGTGCTAAAAGTGTGTGTGTGCATGTGTATAAAGGCATATGCAGGGGAGCAGGAAGGCATTAAAAAACTGCCTCAAGTTTAGCAGAATGAAGAAAAAACCCTTCAGTTTTAAAGCACTTTCTCCCCTTTAACAGCTGATGGGATGAATGGGACAGGATAACAAATCAGTTGTTGATTTTCTTCACAAATATTTCTGTGAAGAAAATCCCTACACTCAAACAACTGTGCCTTTGCACAGGGATTAATCTTAAATTTAAAGCATAATTTATAATTATCAATCCATCCCAGTGTAATTTTTTATGTCTTAAGTGTTCAAATATAATGCTTTCTGTTAATTTTTAAAGTATTCGTAATATAAATTCATAATGAAGATTGTTAACATCAATAAAGGGCCACTTACTTCTCTGCTTTACTAAATTCTGGTTAGGAGAGAATTGGGGTTAAAGAGTCCCCTAATGTTGAAGGCATTACCAGAGGGTCATGAGCTATTTGCTGCTGTGTGCCAGATGGATCTGTATATGCTGGGAAATGGAACTCATTAGTTGTGTGTATTTTTTTCTTTTGAAATTTCTTTTTTTCTATTTTTTTTTCAATAGTTCTTTGACATTTTACTGAAAAATTAAAGCTGAAAATTGATGTCTGAAATCTGGAGGTTTTTTGGGGTTTTTTGCCAGGAAAGATTGAGTGTCCTCAGATCAGTTGGGAAAAAAAAATGAAAAATTGAGTTGTGATTGGATACCTGAGGACAAAAAAAAAAGAAACTTTAAAGGAGCAGGAACCATCAGTGAGGACTTTACTGGTCAAAACCCCTACATTTTCCTGAAAAATAGCCTCCAAACTTCTTGTTAAACTGTGCTGGAAATGCAGTGTGGCACTGAGCAGGGATTGAGGTGGTTGCTGTTGCCTCATTGCTGGGAGCTCAGCATGTAAGTGAGGGCTGTCCTGGGACCGGTGCCCCATGGGAACATGCATGTAGGTCATGTCCAATCTTCCACGGTGTTTGTCTACTTTCCTGGGGCCATCAAAGCATACTACTCCTAAGATCCAAATGCTCACAGTACAGGAGGTGTCTGTCTTCTGATACAGATTGTTTTCCTACACAGAACTTGTATAGAAGAATGGAAATGCTTCATAATCTTTACATAAACCTATTTGCCACAGCAGGCCATTTGGGTGCCTCAATGCATGTCCCCTTGCATAGAATCACCATCTACACAGTTGCATCTGCCAGGACAAACGCCCAATGTATGGACAGACAGAGGTATTGCACCTGGCTACCTATGAAAGTATGCTTTGTAAGAGAGAGCTTTTATTGTTCAGAGAAAGAAATTGTATTTTAATGAAGGTCACCCCCATTCAAGGTGAAACTGCTGCATGGCATCTCTCCCAACCCAGAAATCAATTCATATTGCTGCTTTCCAGGGCAAGTGCAACTTTGGCTTGAAATTCATTCTGCAAATCTTTCAATCAAGCTTTCCTGATCATTATAATACACAGAGATCTGCTGTGCCATGGCTGTATGATCATTAAATTGGGGGAAAAACTGCTACTGCGCATATGTTGACAACCAATTTATTCATTGCAAAATAGTGAAGCATTGAGTATCCATTCCGTGTCAGTTGGAGGGCACTGTGCTATATTTGTTGCCATCATCATTATAAGGGTTACAAATGATCTACCTGGAGCTCAGCATATATCTTCTAGGATGAAGTGTCAAGACAAAGATAATAGGGGTGAATTTAGAGTACAGCTTTAGGTACGCTTGCCGCTTTGCACTGCAAGTCCAGAGACGGTTGGAAACCGTGCAAAAAGAAAGTAGTGGAAGAAAAGTCCAATTCAGTAACCTCACATTAGGCATTTCTGTTTGGAAGCTGATTGTTTACCCTGCCCAACACTGACAGCAGCAAAGTACAGTAAAAGTGATCTTCTTTTGAAGAAATTTTTTTGTCTTAATCTTCTTTTGTGTCATTGTCATGAGGAAGTGCCTGGAAGAAATAATCAGGAGACCAGATGGTATTTTGAATAGTGGGTCTATTCAGACATTTTCAAATCTCTAATTGGTCATTGGTTTTAAATGTTAATATGCTTCACTAGTAAATCATTTCTATTCTTTCTTGTTGATGTTTGCAAAGAATTATGGAAGAAATAGATATATTGCTAAGAGTGGTACTAAAATATCAGCATTCAAGCAGTGGTGCTAAGTAGTGACTGTGAACTCCAGCAAATACGAATAGGATCCCTGCCATTCAAACTGATTAACAAGCGACAGTCTGAAGAAGAATGCAGGGAAGTGGTTTTTGTTGTTATAAACTGGCAAAACTAGAATGAATTGGGTGAAACTATGCTGATTAACACCAGCAGAGAATGCAGTTTGATGTCTGCTGTTATATCCTTCCTTCATACCGCATTTCTTGCCTGGAGGAGAATGCATCAGGAGTGTCTCCTGCAGTACAGCAGGAGGGAGCTTGTACAAATGGGTTTAGGTCAAAACAAATAGATCTGAACTTTCAAAGGACATGTGTGGTACTAGATTGTGGAATAAATGCTGTGATTTTTTTCTCACTTAACATGCTGACTTAGGTAGGAAGCCATGGTGAGAAGCACATCTAGAGAGGGCAAGTCAGAATACATTCCAAAAAAGTGCTCCCTCGGTACATTATTTGATGTTATGATGATAGGTTATGTGATGGTATCCATCTGGTTCATCCTCCTTTAAAAAGTTACGGGTGCTGGAGGAGGAGATGGTATCTACAGAGCAGGCCACTGGCCTTGCTGAGATACGGCATTTCTGCTATAAAGTTGCAGACGTGAAGCTGTGCTCCACTGGAGAGATAAAAGTGAGGAAGCAAAAGGAAGCCAACGAAAGGATGACAAGGGAACTCAGGCTGACATTACTGAAGGAATTTGCTCAAAGTTGCTGTTTCTTTCTAAGAATACATTCTTGGAGAACTTTCTGGTGAAATGCTGTCTCTGTGCTCCGTTGTGACCCAGATTCTCTCTTACAATATCTTTTTATTTCAACTGGAAGCCTTCTGTAAAGAAGCATTTGGTAATGTTTCTACCTACAGACATTATGAGACACAAAAGAAGGAATTAAAGTAAGAGATGAAAGAGCTTGGAAAAGGAGCAGGCGCAGGCATTATACCAAGATACAGAGTGAGGTAGGATGTGCCTTGGTGACTGTTTTTGGAGTGGTTTTCCGAGCATATGATGGCTTCTGGGTCAAATCAAATGCCAGTCATCAAGTTGGTAACTGTACATTTGAAGCAGATACCCATGCCCACACTGCCAGCATTTGTGTATGGTGAGAAATACCTGTAGTACCTCTGGGAAGGATGGTGGGCGGTGACATTGCCCTAAATAGAGCAGGTTAATGGAATAGCATTAACACTGATCTGAGGAGAGGCGACAGATCCAGGGTTAAGTTACAATTTACAGCAGAGAAAAAGTGAGGGAGGGGAAAATCGAACAGGAGTCTGTCAAACCTACTTTGCCAGGTCTCTCTCTTTGAATTTGACATGCATATCCATCACCGAGCCCCTGACTGCTGGCTATTCAGGGCACATTGGAACAGCAAGGTCCTCAGTGGATTTTAGAGAAGCTTTGACACTTGTGAGGGTGCAGAGAGCAATGCTTGAGATGTTAGTGGAGAGTACATAGTAAAGGGGAGATGGCCAGCTAAGAGATGCTGCCTGTACAGCAAGGAAAATAAAGCTTTGGAAGTGCTTGCCTTTTTCAGCTTCTTTTCTTCAGCAAGCAATGCTTGCTTTGTGCTGGCCACAGCAATCTCCAGTCAATCACTGCCAAGGTATGTGGAACACTTCAGTACCTGGGTTGAACATTTCCACAGTTTAAAATGTTACTGTGTATTTGACAGTAGTGCCTTAAAGAAGCAGAAAGATGTCACATGTACTTGCTAAAGCATCTTGTTTCAGAGACATTAGGATCCACGGGGGTTCTTTGCACTTTTTATGATGCAGTTGACAAAATAGGATCAAGCTATACCAAGAAACAGTATCAAGTCTGAAAAAAACATCATCAGTATATGTGAAGTGCAGATGGTGCTTTTGGTACTTGGTATTATAGCTGTTTTTAAGTTTATTGGAGAAAAATATGGATTTTTAAATCTTACACCTGCATGCTGAGAGGAAGCATATGTAGAGTCTCAGTGAATCCCTTGGTGTATTCTGAGTGGATCGTTACACACTCGGAGCTGGAGTTTGCCTTTCTCACTCTCCATGAGCAGTATTTTATTCTGAAATGGTTCTGTTGAAGTCAGACAATGGCAGAGTGGAAGATGAAAAGGACATATGGTTTCTGTCCTGTGTATTAATGGTCTGGTTGCAAAGATAAAGCATATACAATTTTTTCTTTCATGTACCCTGTACATATGCTTGCGTGTGCATGGACACACCTGCCCCCAAATGTGCATGACTGTATTTGATGCATTTTTGTACAGAGATGTCAGCTGGGTAAACAGAGCAGCTTACAGGGATTAGATCAGAAAGACTCCTACAAACAGCTTCTTTGCAAGAGTAACAGATCAAAGCTAGCTGGATGTTTAAATACAACTTTATGCAAATATCTGTGAGTTAGTGTCCCATCACTGCCTCTCTGCCTTCTGTCAGTACTTGCCATGCTGCTGAGCGTGAGTGGTACCTTATCTCGTTTTCTACAATCATGGCATACATATATTTTCCTTTGATATTTCTAGGGAAGCTATGCCCCCAGTTTGTTGCTGGTCCTCTCAAGACACTTCTTGTCTCAAGACACTTCAAGAATTGTAATGTTGCTTTTATGTCATACTTTTAGTTATATTTCTTTGCCTCTTTCTATGTTTCTTCCCCAATCCCGCACTTTCTGGAACGTCCTTGTTTCACAGCAGGGAAGCTCAGGGTTACACTCAGCACACCAAAACTTCAGGCACGGCCCCATTTACCACGTGCAGAGAGGCATGTACTTTAGCACTGTAATTTATATGTGAAATTATCCCTTGGTCCAAGTGGGTGGATAGTTGTGTACCCATATCTTTGTCTATGTACTCTCTGCTCTCTTTCTCTTCTTACCAGCCTTGTTCTAGGATGCTCAGATAGCTAAGCTAGCTTAGAGCTGGGTTCAGCTTTCTGATGCACTGGAGTCTTCTTGGGAGTCTCTCTGCCTTTGCTTCTAGCTGGAGAATAAGGTCACTTCTCTAACTCATTGGTGTGCTGTAAGAATAAATTCACTGAAGCTTGTGACACTGTGTTGGGGAGAGCCACATGAGCAGAGAGTCATACAGGCAGGTTGCTCACTGGAGTGCTGTCTGCATGGAAACTTTCTTTCTTGCTGTGATTCTGCTTTAGCCTGTGAAGAACACGATTTGCTCTCACAACCGGTCCTCCTAAACTATACTTGTAATGTGAAGGATGCATTTTGGAAACTTACTTTTTATCTGCAGTAACAAAAAAAAAATCATTATTCCGAGGCACAGGCAGTTTTAATTTTGCCCTTTTCAAGAATGCAAAACAGATTTTTCTTGTTAATTTTTTACCTGTTGTATGAGCTTTTAGATGTCTTTTTGACATGAGGAGCTAACGGGCAGAAATACCAAATTCCCCCATGCTAGAATGTCACGTTCTTTCCTCCTTGGGCTGTGCGATCTGCAGGCAGGGTGTTTGCATAGTAAGCACCATGCCAAGTCAAGGTTAAAACAGGATTATTTATTCCTTTTTTCAACTCAGGATCAAAGTACAGTGCACATTGTATGGAAATCACATTTGAAACAGCTGAGTTCAATTACATTCTCAAATAATTGTCAGGAAAGTGCAGTTGCTTTTGAGGTGGAGGGTATTACTTACAGGAAAACCTGACCTTGGACATACTCACATTGGCCCACTGATTTCAATGCATGGCTCCTCAGGCAGAATGTAAATCCTGCTGAGGGTCAAATCCAAGCTTCTGAGTAGCAGCATCAGTCAGTCAGGGGCCAGATACTGTCAACTAATCAGACCTCCTACCATTGGGATCTCAAAAACAGGACCTGCGCCAAGCATGCCTGAGTGTAGTTTACTGCTGAATTTTGGCTTGTATGTCCTGGCCACAACATATCCTGAGGGTAGTGCAGTCCTGCTCCGTTTATCCCCAAACCCAAGCTTCTTGTCAGGGAAGTGAATGTTTTCAAGCATTGGGTGCCCATGTGAGAAACTCCTGCAACCACCTGCTGGCTTCAGCTGCGCCGCCTGCCTCTCGGGGAGCAGCCCTGCGGGACAGCCTGCAGAGGCATCACTGTTGCCTGCGAGTTTATATCTTGGTTCCAGAATTGCACTTCTCTATTTGTTCCTCCCAAGGACAACTTTTAAACTTCCCTGATGCCAGTTCCAAGTGGGTGGAGGGGTGGCAAAAGAAGCTGCTTTGATTTAAGCGAGTGAGGGGGCAGTGCTATTCTGTCTGCCTGATTATTTATCTCCCTAGTTACACACAGCACTTGCTTTCTCTGGAGTGATTCAAGCATATCATAACCTCTTGCTTTAGCTCTTTTATCATGCTGGTTTGCTGCTACAGTTCAGTCAGAAATCTGTCCTGGCCTCTGCAAAGCAAAGGATGTCATCTCATTTTATTGGGATCTGATGTGCCTCAACCATGTTTTTTCAATTTTCCCACATACCATGCATAAGTCTCTAAGAACTGTATTGGATACTTTTGGGTTAGGCAGAATAGGCTCTAACGGTATTAAAAGCCCCCTCCCCTCCCTCTAATGTCATCTACAGATAAATGGGTGTGAGGACATGTGCTCAGCAAGGCTTACTGTGTCCTGAAGCGTAACATCTCCTGGAATACAACCAGTATCTCACTGTGCTCAACGATTCTCAGAGAGTTTTTAACCAAAACATCCATTGATTTAAGGATGAGCAGCAGCCGCCTCATGGTTTTTCTTGATCCCCCTGCTCTGCTACGGATGCATTCACATATACAAACACTAGAAGTGATGTATGTTAGATCTGAGTTTGGATTCTGGGTCAGTGGAAATGCTGAAGTCAGTACACAATCTGAATTCTGCATTATTACAGTGAAGCTCATTTACTTCTCTCCTTCTTGGGTACAATTACATCTCCCACACCTGGTACCTCTTATTACTCCCCAACATTTTTTGCCATGTGTAGGAGATTGCAACCTCATTGCCTGCTCTGGTTAAGTTTGGAATTGCCTGTTGGAATGCAGGATACATTATGTCCTGTATGATTCTTTTAAAGATGATGCCTAAGGAGACTGTGTGACATATGAACTAGATTATGGTTGATTTTTGGGGAATAAATTAATGACATAAAGAGGGGAGGATCATGTAAGAGTGCAGTCCCTTATATGTTTGCCATGAATTCTTGTGTGTTGCACATAAGTACATACATATGAAGTGCGTGGAGGAAGAGAGAGCGTGGACTTTTCATGCTGCTACATGTCCCTGCTGCTCCTTCCTTCTCATACACTTCCCTTGCTCCAGCATGGTGTCCCTCCAACTGGATACATTCCTTCATGAACGTAGGTCCCTCTCACACGCTGCAGTTCTTGAAGAACTCCTCCAGCATGGGACTTCTCCATAGGACACAGTCCTTCAGGAACGCACTGCTCCAAAGTGGGTCCTTCACAGGCCACAAGTCCTGCCAGGAAACCTGCTCATGCATGGGGTTCTCTCCATGGACCACAGTTCCTGCTACCAGCCTGCTCCATTGTGGGCTCTCCATGGGCTGCAGGTTGGATATGTGCTCCACTGTGGTCCTTTATGGGCTGCAGGGTGACAACCTGCTTCACTGTGGTCTTCTCCACAGTCTGCAGGGGAATCGCTGCTCCGGAGCCTGGAGCATCTCCACCCCTCCTTCTTCTGGCCTTGGTGTCTGCAGGGCTGTTTCTCTCACATATTCTCAGCTGCTGTTACCCAGTGTTTTTTACCCTTTCTTAAATATGTTACCACAAAGGCATGACCAGCATCGCTGACAGGCTCAGCTTTGGGCAGTGGTGGGTTCATCTTGGAGATGTATGGAGCTGGTTCTGCCAGATCTGGGGGCAGCTCCTTGTGTCTTCTCACCAAGGCCACCCTTGTATTCCCCCCTATTACCAAAACTTTGCCAGCTTAGACCAATATATCAAATTAGAGAATCTTGATTAGAGCATCTTGTAGTTTTGGATTTGCCAAGGACATTTTTGATTCTCTTGCTGGTAAGTGTCCAGCCAGCAGGAGTTTTGGAAGCTTTGTGTAAAAGAGCGTGTGTGTCTGGAGAGGGACAGGCAGCAGGGAGGTGGTCAGTAGCTGGTGCGGACTTGTGGCAATTCCTTCCAGAGACAATGTACCCAGAGCTGGGTTTTTACTTTACAGCTCCTGAACTGAGGGTTGAAAAGAGTTGGTTTCTCCCTCTTTGTGCATCTCAAACTTTAGGGAGAAGAATTGATTTAATTTCATCTCGTCTGATCCTGATTAATGAAAAGTCATTTCTGCTGGTTCTGGGCAGAAAAAATAATCTTTGGCTGTTTTGTAACTTTGCAGATATATGTAGGTGCGTGGCAGGAAGTTCTATAATTCTGGAAATTATGACAAGGCATCCATAAAGATGAGGCTGAAACCCTATGCAGCAGCATTGTAGCTTAAAGGAGCGTTATTTAATACCTATTAATGGAACTGCTGAAGCATAAACACTCTCGGCTCAAACAGATTTTGTTAACTCCTTTGTGCTGGCAGCTTCGGAGTGGAATGGCAGATCATTCACAGCTGTCTGTCAGGATTCTCTTCCCTCTGTTCAGCATAAGAGTTTGTGTCATGGGAGCAAGAGCCAGGCTGGAAGGCAGGAGGAGGAATTGCAGGAGTACATGGAAGGCAGAAGCCCTGCCAGAAGCAGAAGCCCTTTTACAGTCTTAGTCCTAGTGTCCTAGAGAGAAACCCCATTTGCAGCTGTGATTGCAACGCAGATGTTCCCGGAGTATTTTTTGTTCACCACATGTAATAGGGAAGGACTTCAGCCTCCCTGGCAGGGATGCTGGATGTTTGTGTGCTGCATTCCCTGACTTGGTATTGCTGCCTGCTTTGGTAGAGGGGAGCAGTGCAGGGTCACCCCTGGGCATGTACAGAGGCTGAAAGTCCTGGTTAATGGTGAGCCTTCCACACAGCACCCGTGGGCTTTTCGAGATGGTGGAGAGAGAGGTACTACCAAGGGGCGATCCAGTACATCCAAGATCATGACCATTTCTTGGGGTTCCTGTATTTTTAAAGGGATTATAAAGATCCTAGAGCTAACAATCCAGTAACACAGCTGTCTCAGATAAGTGTCTCTGAAGTCCCTTTACTTTTATTCTGGTTTCATACTGTTTACACACAGGTTCAAAGATCCTGAGTATAGCTCCTGCACATGATGGGACTGGCATACAAATAATTACTAATTAAAAGGAAGAACAATGCATGTTGGATAATTGGCATGCAAATTTTTGAATAGTTATGGGATACAAGGATATATTTTCATGCCATTCTTTGAAATACAGGATTAAAAGAAATATAAAAGTTGAATTTCCCGGGCAATAACACAACTCCAGAAATTAAGGTTTACGAAAGAACAATTGTTAACATGAAATTGATAATAAAGGAGAGTGAGCGATTTTGTAATTCATTTGCTTCTGGGGCATGCCTACACAAGAAATGTAGTCAAATTGTGATGGAGACTGATTTAATTAAAAATGGTACAAACTCCTGTGTGGACTCTAAGGATAGGTTAGGTTTACATTGTGCTGTGAAGTGTGACTCTTGGCATGTGTAGACAGGCCACAGATTGCTAATTATAATAAGTGATGAAGCTGCACCAGGTCAGGTTTCTGCCATGCAGTATCTAACAACAAGCTTATATGGCATGCACCAAAATCTGTGCTGTGTCCTCTGCCTGCCCATCCAGTCATTTGAATGTAAGAGTCACACTTCTGTGATCTTTAAGAAACACTAAAAGAAAACTGTGACGAAGAGCATCAAAAATATGTTGATCATGGAGTTGGGGTTTGTTGACCAGACCTTCAGCTTGTTGACCAGACCTTATTGTACAACCAGACCTTCAGTTCTGTCACTGGCAGCTCAGGCAGAGTTTTCACATCATGCTGCAGCTAAACAGGAGCCATGTTTTTCTTCGAGGTGCAACTTTCTTGAACTAGAAAGGTGCTTTGACTTCCTCCCACTTCCACTTATGCCTGAAGAATTGATATGGAGCACTGCTCAGCAAAGCAGAGTTCTGCCTCCAGTAACACTCCATACCCAAATTTTCCATTTGAAGGCTGGGAAAGGCCTTTTTGCATCCCCAGGGTGTCATCAGAGGAGTCATGAGCTTGCGGACAAGACAGGGGACTGAATCTGAGTGTTGTGTGTTTGCCTTCTCTGGAGATGAACTTTATCTGCCTAGTACTGTAGCACTTGGGATCAAAAGCTTCCCTTACACAGCTTGCTGCCTGAGCCTGTTCAACAAAGCATGAGGATGGTTTCTGGCTTGTCTGTTCATTCAGGCTTTTAATTAGTTACCAGCTATTCTCATGGTGGGGAGTTGCTGCCCGATGTTACTGAGGTACTTACTCAAGTGTTCACATTTATGTGAAGGCATTCTTTTTATATTGGATTTCAGGCAGTCACAAACCATAGTAAGGAATTAAATGTCATGTAAAGAAGAAATGTGACCCATTGATGAAAATGTGCTGCCTCACCGGTCTATCCTGGCTGTGAATTGGCCATTGTCTCAGCTACAGAACCTAGTTTTTAAGGTGAAGTGACAACAGCCTCTTGGGTGTGGAGGTCCTCAGAGTGGCCCATTAAAAAAAGACCCAATGTTTGCCTTTTCAAGCATCTGTAGTCAGAATTACAGGTGTTTACACAACACATACACACATTATTGCAGTCCTTGCTCATGTCATCACGGTGCAGCAAAATGTTTCCTGAGTGGGTATATGCACTGCTTGACGACTTCCAATGAATGGAGTTGTGGGCCTGGACCCCAGACAGGTGAGGACATGTCCCACTATACTGAAAACCAAATCCTTACCAAACCCACAGTGTAAAGAGGCACTCAGCAGCTTCCTACCTGCTTTCACAGTGCGGCAGTGCCTCAGCTGGGTCTGCCATCATGCTGCACCCATGTCAGAGGACAGGGTGTGACCAAATAACCACCAGACATACTCAAAAGTCACATAGACATAATCAAGGAATATATTTTGAACTGGAGAGTTGAAACAGAGATAAGGAGCAAGGAAGATGAAATCTCTTTCCCTCTTTAAGCTTGTCACGCACAAGGGAGCAGATCTTCCTGTGATGTAAATCAGTGTAGCTCCACTGACTGGAGAGAACAATTGTAATTTATCCTGCCTGAAGGCCTGCACAGAAGGTGCTTGAAGTTTCTTGCAATTCATTGGAAACTTGTGACATTGAGAGCACGTGTCTGTGCTCCAGTGTCCTCTGGAGCAATTTGCAGCACAGGCAACTTATAATTACAAACACTTGATAAATCTCCGTCAGAGAAACTGAGGAGTTTAGTAAGATGCTTGAGTCGGTGACGGCTGATTTCACTTCTTGTAAGAAAGCTGTATTTCTGTGATTTTGATCTCAGCACAAAGGCACTGTGCAGCAATACCATGGAAGAGGTACTGAGGGTTCAGCCAAGCTTTAAAGCATTTCAAGGATCTTCTTTGTCTTGTGGAGATCAGTGGGTTCCTTTCCAGCCGAGCCTAAAAGCCTGGGGCAAACAAAAGGAACCTATTTCAAGCCATTTTTGTGAGAACAATACCTCTCTGCAACACCTGGCACCTTATGCAGCTAGTAAATACCATTCCCTATCAGCTACCTAATCTTTTTAGCGGTGTTCGGCCACCTGACCACCAAATTTCCACTCTGTTTGCCTCTACTGACATTTATATAACAAAGCACCACTAACTGCTCTTTTATCAACACAAGAAAGTTGAGCGCAGGAGGAGACAAATATGATGGGCACCATAGAGCAGCACTCTAAGGTATGCTGCTACCTGTATATCCAGCCTCTGTAATGGTTATATTGAGCTCACAAAAAAAAATGCTGCTGGGTGTTTGGAATGATTTAACTCTCTTGCTCCTGTGACAATAATGGATGCTGTTATATACTAACGCCTTTCTCTGCTGGATGTCTTATTATTGTTAACTATTTCAAAATACTGCGATTTAAAGGAAAAAACAGGGCTTTGGGCACAGGCTTTTCTGTCAGGCATATCTAGATACCACTTAGGTTGCCCTGCAATTGACAACCAACCTGAGCACAGGAATGGAGCCGACAGCCTCTTCTTTCTGGTCTTGCTGTCTCCTGTCATGGGTGGGGACTTCTAGGTCTGGACATGGACAGGAGAGAGGACAAGGTCCTGCCTGCAATGCTCAGCATGTGAGTGCAACTTCTTGGACTTCCCCTATTCTTCCCTTACACTCTGCAGAGTCTGGATTTCTTGTGCAGCGGTGTTTATACACATCTTGCAGGTTGGTGCTTGCCACTAGGAATGGCATCTGACTGGTCTTCAGTTGTTCTGCTGGTGGGCCTCTGCGAAGTCTTGTACACAGAGCCTTGCTCTTCTGTGTACCTGAGAGTAACACTGTGGAAAACAAACATGGCCATTTCTCACTTGATGTCTGGTTGTGCTGGAATGTGGCTTTTCATTACAGTTCTTGTGATCTGCTAGCTTCAAGGAGCTCAAGAATTTAAAGCAGTTTAACAATAACCACTATTCCCTGGGACAGAGCTGCCCTGAGAGCCATTTGACAGTGAATATCTACAGAAACATGGGGGAGTTTCTAAGTGTGGAAAGTGGTCAACAGGATTACCTTACCGTGTTCACTTGTGATGGACAGCAAGGCTTTATGATGATACATCCACGCCTAGTTAGAGCTGATGTTTGTTAAAGATGAGTACATTTTTGCTAGGAGGTTGTTAGAGTAAATGCATAAGGAAAAAAATGTGCTGCAAACAATAACAAGGTCCCAGAATTGCCTTGAACTGTACAATTGAGATTCTCAAGTACTATCAGATCATTTCTGCATAAGACTGAACTGCTGACTTTTGTTTAATTACAATATATTTATGAAATGCAGAAACTTTCCTAATTGCTTGTGTATGCTTGCATTACATCTTTTGTGCAATCTCTTAATTCAATTTGAATACATTTGCTTTATCATGATGAGAAAATTATTTATTTTGCAACCATTGGACACAGAGATCACACAGTACTTATTGCTTATGTAGGAGTTTTGGAGTATTCACCACTCACCTTTTTGTAGTACAAAAACATTGCTGAGCAAAAGCAGTCTTTCTGGGAAGGGGAGCCCTGCAGAAACACAATGAAATTGGGGGTCAGGTAAGATAATTCCATTTCAGTGAGCTCAAGGCTCCTCACAGTAACAAGTAAACTTACCCATGCATTGATGTTTGAAGGTTGTGTTACAATTTCCTGTATTGTTTTCAGAGTGTTTTTCTGGATATCCATGATTAAAAATTTAGCGGACTTGCCTAGCTGCAGGTTAGTGAAGTATGAACTTTTTGTGAGGGTTTTTAGAAGCTGAGGTACACCAAAATTTCCCTCTATTTGCTCTGCACTCCTGAAGCGGGAGTATGGAACAGTGTAAAGCCTTGCCGGTTTTGGACTTTTTGGAGAATGCCATTTTGCTAAGGGTTTGGGCACTGTGCCTCTGCTATCGGAGGCAAAGCGAGACAGGTGTAAATGAAGTCATTTCAGCATCATTGCAGTCATTGATTGCTCTGCAAACCCCGTGCTGTTGGAAACTGCAAGCGTAGAGGAAAGACTGGGAATGTGATGTGGAATCTGCTGGTGAGTGAGTGGCAGAGTGTGGCGATGCTGCCGTAGGAATCAAAGATCAGAACAAGAGCTGAAAGCTAATCCATAAGATGATTCATGCGATAAGAATTTATCGGGATGATGAAGTATGTGAGGTCTGTGTGGTCTGTTGCAATTAATGCCCTATGAATAAGTAAGGCAGATTATGTGCACATGCATGTCAGTGCTACTGACAGCATGGAGAATTCAGCAATAATCAGTAACTACCAATTTTTTTGCTCTAATAATTAGCATTTAGTGACCCAGAATAGCCTTCTTCTAAATATTCATAAGATTTTGAACATATGCATCACAGAACTACAAGATTTACTCTTCGGGGCCACATTAAATTGCCTGTCTAGAATGTTGGGTTGTGGACACTGGCATTTTACATACCTGTACCACCCTTCACGTTACCTACTGGGCAGTGTTGCAGATTTTAACAAATTTGCAAGGACTAGAAGGAACAAACCCAGAGCCATTCCAGGCAGAGCTTTCAGATGCTGTAATTTGAAAATGCAGCTCAGAGCTAGGAAAGGGTAAAGAGTTTTGCAGTAAAATACTGATGCTCCAGAGGGTTTTAAAAGGTAGGTTTGGAAACTGCAGCAGCTAAGAGAGGGTTTTTTTCAAATGGCAATAAAGCACTTGGACTATCCATGTAACTTTTGTAAAGAAAATTTTTCTCTGGAAGCTGCTGCACTTGTCTTTGAATGAGTTATTGTCTCTTAGCAAGCTTTAGGATATTGTTGAAATCCTTCCTTGCAAGGCTCAAGGGATGAAGACAACCATTTTAAGGATCGCACTGCAGCCATCCCTATGAGACTTGGAACCAGGGAACCAGGAGCAATGACAGCCAGTGTTGTCTAGGTCCAGAGCTGCTGTCCTTGTTTCCCATATTTTCCAGCATAATGAGCGTCTTAGTGTCAGGTAAGTTTTAAAAAGAGATGCTCTCTTAAAAACAAATAGTCACTGCCAGCAGGGTTGCAAGCTGGGACTACTAAAAGAAGATCTGATGAGGATAGTTAACTGCAAATGGGATGTGGATTTCACTCTAACAGTTTATCAACAGGAGCTTTCTGAAAAGCTCTTAAGAGTGCTGCCAAATCCCGTTTCCAAAGCAAGGAAAGTAATACAAGTCCAATATTGTTGATGTCAGTGGTTTCTAGTTAATTATCTATTATGTAAAAAAAATAAGTGTAAAGCAAAGAGCATTGTTTAAGCTTTGCTTTCTCTCTCTTTATTCAGATACTAGGCTCCTTTGTTATAAATATGTTTTCCTCCTCAAAGTCCTCTAGCTCTCATAGTAGACTCTATAGGATATATTGTTCTTTTGATACCTCCAGAAGACACTTCTGCAGTTAAAAGGAAAATATAATTTAAAAAAATGTATACATGTGCCCAGGTTAGCACTTCCTAAAGAAGAGAAAACCTATAAGGAAAACAATAATGACTTATGTTGCTTAAACAATTATTTTGTCTGCCTTCTATTTTATTTTGAACTCCCATTTAAGCAACCCTATAAGTCTTCTAATGCTGATATCTACTCTTCAGTCATAATGTTTCCCTGCTGCCTAGTTAAAGTAAGGAGAAAAGAAGCCTTGTGTTCCATATGTTTATTGAGAGAATTTTTTGTGTGTACAGTTCACATAAAATTGCATCCATTCGGCTCATGATCCATAGTGCAATTCCATTAACAAAGCAGCACTCTACCTTTTGTGTCTACTGTTATGCTTAAAGCCCATTCCTATAATCGTTTCTTCCATAAAAATAGAAGTTTTGCAGGTGATTTAGTGTCGTTCATTTCCAGTTCGGTTCTATTTTCTTTGTTTGTTGCCCAAGTAACTTTTTTAGAAAATATTTGATAGAATCATTTTCATTTTTCCATTCAAGATAAAACTTGTACTGAAAGTAGAATGCGTTTATTTGGTCAAAATTTTAAGTTATATATAAAGAGAAGTTGATTTTTATTTCTCTTTCTTTCACTCTGTTTTCCTCCCTGCACCTTTGAGAGCAGAGATACTCTTTTCTGTAAAATGTGGAGAACACACACAGCATTATGTGCCATTTCTGTATAGCACCCCATGCACGCAGGGATTATAAAGCTCTTGATTCAACCTGCAATTGTGTCCTTCCAAAACAAGGACAAACAATGGCCTAGCTCAAAACTTGTTAAGGCAGGAGCACGGTTTTCATAGGTACCTCAGAATCAACAATTCTTCTAAAGCCAGTGGCCGCTGTTTCTGACTAAGCTCATTGAGTTTAATGTGGTGCTGTGTTGTTCTTCCTAAGGACATCCCTGAAGAAGCCCTCCGTAATTGGTGATATCTAGAAATTACGCATTCAGCATAAGCATTCTGCCTTGGCAGACCTAGGCCAGCAAGTGTCCAGCAAGGACACTCTACAGGATTGTTGAGGTTTGCAACACAACGGCTGGACCAGAGCCTAGAAACTCATTTGCCATCCGCTTTATGAAAAGTCTTTCAGTGGCTAGGCTGCTTATTGCCTGAGGTACTGACAAACATGGTCTTGTGGCTTCCACATAATCTACAGCCGTCTGCCCACAACCCTCCGGCAAGTATCTCATGGCAGGGGCCATCCTTTCTTCTTGTGCTTTCCACAGTACCTAGCATGGCGACGTCATAGGCCATGGAAAGGCAAGACTCATATAAATGACAGTAATACGCTAACTCAGCGAGCCTGCCTGTTTGTGGATTTGTGTCATAAAGCCTGTGGGGTTTTTTAGGGGTAAAGGAGGAAACTGGAAGTAAACAAAAAGAGCAAAAAATAACCCAGGAAGATTTTCTTGCCCTGAAGTCTGGGCTGAGAATCTGCCTGAAATGTGAGAATATATGCGTGGAAGCATGCAGTGGAAAGACATCTAAATGAGACTCCTCAGTGTGATGAGAGCAGTTTACCAGCCCTCACATGTCACATATACAGTTGTTTTTTCAAATGAAACTGGAAATCAGCGACTACTCTTTCCCCTCCCAGTTAGACAGACTGACAGGCTTGTGCTTCACTGCTGGCCTGGGAAGGTCATCAAGAATTTTGTTCACCCTTTCCATAACGCTTCTGTATTAGTCACTCTGGCACGTGTAGTGCGCATTTTTAGAAACAGCATCACTGGACATTTGCTAAGGCAGGTTGCCAGATTTAATAACTGATGGGCAGGAGAAGATCCCGTGTTCCTGTCTTCTGACCTCAAGGACCATTGAAATATGGCACATAACAATGCACACATAACCCCTTGGAGGTGACTGTTCTGTACTGTTTTCCACTCTCTCTATTCTCCTCTTCTTCTTTTCCTAATCTTTCCCTTCCTATTTCTTCTGTTCAGCCTGTTTGTGTATCCCTTCACCTGGTTTTTTGAATATATTACCTGAGTTTTGGGATATATTGCTATTTCCAGGTACAAAATTAAGATATTGCTAAGTGTTGTCATAGTTAATAATATAATAGTAGATCCCTTTTTCTGAAACGTGCTTTTAGGTGTTACCTTGGTCAGTAATTTAATTGAATTGGATAGTGACAACACACTGACATTGTTAAGGTTAATGACCCAATGATTTACAAGACAAGGCACATTTACCGGCAAATGGATTTTAGTAATTGTTCTACTGAACAATGAGAATAACAATTTGTACATTGATCCACAAAGTCCTACAGCAAAGCCTCTGTTCTTACTTCACCAACGCCCCTGTCCATAAATTCAGTGTCACTCAGAGAATGTTTTCTCGGCCCTGCTGTGTTTTAACTGCATTGCACTGAATTTCAAGTTATTTCTTTCAACATGATATGCAGCCTTTGCTGCCTGTACGGAGTGTAGCTGGGTACAAAGCTGGCAAGAGAGAGTAGGGGAAGATGGGAGGACGTGACCTGTGCAGGTAGGGCACTTTATGTTGGGTAGGCTGGTCTAAGAGTTTCTCTAGTTGATGGGTGCATCTCTTGATACGTGTTTAGCATCTCTTTCAGTAGATTTCTATTGTTCTGTTTTCTCTAACAAAATGCTGTGGGAGGCCATGCCAAATGGGGTAGGAGAATTCTTGTTTAGTTAGGGCTATTATCCTTATTAAATAACTTTGTAATCTTGTACAAGACCAAGCAAAAGTGTCTGTCTTTCTTGAATTAATGTTCATTGTCATTGCTTAGAGTTCGCTTGAAGTCCTTTCTGTTAATTCTTTGTCAGTGAAATCCCAGATCATCTTTTGGGTTGTGTTGGTTTTTGGGGTTTTTTTGACAGTATGGTTTCTTGCTTTGAAGTCCATAATCAATTAATTCATTTTGCTTAAGTCTCTTCAATATTGTGACAAAGGTAACTTTAGTGGAGCCTGGAATTTTTGAATGTTCAAGAATGACTGAAAAAGAGCACAAGAAGTCTTCAGCCTGAGCCTTTAAACTCCTAGATATAAATCGTTTGAATTGCTGGTTAAAGATTCTGATTGTAAGAGGTGGTGTTTAACATCCTTATCAATTAATTATTACTGGAAAATGAAGTATTTAATCAGCATTGATCTGTTGTAAGGCTACGTCACTGGCATTAGCTGAAACTGAGGACAGAAGTGTTTATTGAACGTGGTTGTCTTTCTTTCAGTATTATTGACAGTGTTATCATTTCCATAGTGGTAATGGACCAGTAGCTGTTGGGTAGATACTTTTTGTTACAACATGCTTTATAAACTTAATTTTATTGTCCTTAGCTTTATTGACCATTGATTTCTTCAGTTGTCCTTTTGCTTCCCTTATTAATTTTGTGTCATTTGTGGCTTCTAGTGTACGACTGCCAACTTTCTCTCCTTTCCATTTGATATTTATTGGCATTTCTCCCCTTTTATAACTACTTTCACACCCCCATCATGCCACAACGAGGTTGCTTGTTCATGGTTTTATTGCAATTATAAGCCATGTGTTCTTCATTACACTGCACGTGATATACTGAAGTAAGATTGCAAGACTTCTGACCTTCAGCACTGTATTCAATATAGCATTGCGCTTAGGCATCTCTTGGATCTCAGGCAGCAATATTTGTTAATAAATAAATGCCTCTCTTTTTATTGTCAAAAGTAAAAAGTGGAAATGAAGATGGAAATCACATTTTTTAATTATGCTGTGATAAAATGATGCAAGTATGAAATAAATGGAAATAACTGGGTTCTTTTAATTTAAAGAAAAGTGTTCTAGCTGTAGTTATCCAGTACAATATAGTGGTGGTATGTTGGTGAGTTTTTTGACAGGTACTCAGGTTATTTATTTCTCCCCGTGGGCTGAGAGACTGCAGTTCAGGAATCTACCAGGGTTGCAAAGGTTGAATGGGGATTAGTTCCCTGGTTTGCTAACTACTGTCTGTAATTTCAGTCAGATCTTAGAGACCCTTACAGGTACCCAAAGGAGTGTGAAGAATGCAACAGTGGAAAATACATTCTCTCCCTTGTCAAACTGATACTTCTGGGTTTAGTCCTTAGTAAAATAAGGAAGTAAACAGAGGAAGGAACAAGCTGTAGACATTAATAAGAGAGTAACAGAGTGATGAATAAGGACTTTGGCCATTTAAAGAACCAGTAATGGCAGAGAGTTGAATGAAGATTTTGAAATAAAACTTTAAAATTGTGTTTACAAACTAGAAAAGGAAGAGAGATGATACAAAGATTAAGAAGAGTAAAAAACTGTGCAAGGGCAGGCTGGAAGGATATATTAACTTACTGTTTAGTTTACTGTGCAGTAACAGGCTGTGCTATATGTAAAAAACCTACGTGTTTCCTTATTTTCTGTGGCCCAGACTTTTGCAGGAGAGATACTCAACAAACCCATCTATAACTTTTCTGATTGCTTTTTAAACATTTATGTTGCTAACCTCTGCATCTAATAAACCTGAAGCTTTAAATGGACTGGGGCTTATTAAATTCTCTGTTCTGTCAGTCTCATCAGTGGAGGGGTACTGATGCCATTAACCGTGAATGGGGCCAAACCAGCATTTCACTGCTTTTGTGCTTGAAAAGACTCAGTCCTTATCCCTTGTTGGGTGGTTATTTGTGATCTCCTGTCTCCAGTTATTTTCATATGGCACTTGTATTTTCACTCTTGTTTTTCCAATTCAGTAGTCTTTCTGAAAAAACATGGGTTAAAGGCTTTATCCAGGGGTGTAAGAAATTAGCTGCACATATGTTCATTATTATAATTACATACCCGAAACTAGTATGAAAGTACATCTTACCATCTAAATGTTAGATTGAAGGGTATGGTTATTGTAATGGAAATAAAACAATTGGGCAAAATTACAAATGCCATAAACTTAAGGAAATGATAAAAGGTATATAATTTCATAAAAAATTTCATAACTGATGGGCATTTAAAAACTTTAAGGAACACGATCAGGAACAAGTTCACAGATGCTTATCAATTCAAAGTCTTCGTGTTAGTTATCAGATCACTATAAACAAAACTGTCTTGCACACAATCGCAGAGAAATGAAAACTGGGCTAAGTATTAGAGGAAAAAAGTGTTTATGGCAATTATGTAAAAGAGGAATCCAATCAATGTTGCCCGTTTATTTCCAGCAGGGATGTTTACACTGCCAAGTTTCAGGATATCTTGATGTGGGATTAGGCATAGCATAGCAAGGTACTCCAAAATTCAGTTTGGTCTCAGGTCTGGATTGTGAGCAATCCTGCCATTTTGCTGTGGTCCATCCTAGGGGGAGACAAAGAAAGCCATCCCTTTGCTTCATCTGAATTTTTACATAAACTTTTTAGCTGATATGGAGTATTTGAGTGTGAGGATTTGATCCACAGACATACATGACATCATGTTTTTGCTCAAGCTTTAGTCATATTCCTTTCAGGTTGAGTAACAGTGTATTACTTTGTTCCTTTCTGGAACATCAATGTCAAAGAGATCACCACACCTCCCTGGGAACTGTTTTTAGCAGGTGGGATGGAGCAGATATAGGGCATTTGGATCTACTCTTCTTTAAGGACTTTTTACAAACTGTCAGAAAGGATGAAGTGACAAAGTCTCAACACAGTCTGAACAGAGATGAATCAGGGGCTTATGTCTAAATAGGTGAGGTAGAATATTTGTGCATAAAGCAACTGTAGACAATAGCGTCAAAGCAGCAGAAAGCTTAAGGAAGCTGAGGATGGAGGACAAATCCCCAGTTCTGGTCAGCAGAGACTTCAAGGAGGGTGATGTCAGGGGACTTTGTGTTAGGTCTGAGTAAGGAGAGAAAGGAGCCAGAGGAGAAAGATAAGGTCAAACCTGAGAGAGAGCATAGAGGCAGTCCCTGAAGAAGAAAGCAGAAAGTTTAGAGAGCAGCATTGCCATTGACTCTGCTTATCAGGAAATGTTGTACCCATGGGATATGTGAGACAGAGGTACTGTAGGAAGGCTGGGATGTGGGGAAGGAAATGGTGCTGACATCTTTTGCCTTTTCTCTTCAAAGAAATTGGTTAGCAGAAGCAGGTGAGCTGCATGCAGTCCTTGGGCTGGAGTTGAGCAAAGTGATGCTGCTGTTCACACAGCTGCATGTGCTGGTAGGAAATAGGTTAGAGAAGGATGCAGAGGCAGCTATAGCAGGTTTTGTGAACTCAAAAATACCCAGTGACCAGATATTGTTCCTGAGCATTCAGGAGCAGGCCTGGATTTTGTGCAAGTCTTACAAAACCCAAATGCAGTGTATGGGTTGCTCTTGTTCCTGGAGTCTGTTGAGTTGTCCAGTCACAGACACAAGCCAGCTTGATAATTTTCTCTCTTTGTCCAATAATCAGTTCACTGTCTCCATTGCTGCTTTCCCAGGCTTGTTGTCAGGCAGTGCAAATCAGGAGATCTGTACTAGGTCGATTTTGAATTAGCGAGTTTGACAAATGTTCTCATTTAAGAAGGCAAGTTGCCTCATTGTGCTTGGTTTAACACGAACACATTAGAGTGACAACGCTGGATTTAACTTTAGTTATCAACACTTGCAGTCTACGTTGGTCTAAATAATTGTCCTGTTTATACTCTGACAGGTTAAAATAATGTATTCTAGAATAAGAGCGCTTTTACAGAAGATGAAAAGCAGCCCAAAAGGGTTATCAGCTGTTACTAACTGTGACAAGGACTGTGAGCTAGATGTATGGATAAATTGCTGTTGCTCCAGAGGTTATTCCTATTAGCAGGAGACATACAAGAAACCCTAACAAGGCATTAATACAGTGCAGCTACTAAAAAAGCTCATCTGTCCTATCCATGCTCAGGAGTAATGGTACATTCCACCTTTTTCTTGATGCTACACTGACAGGTGGTGATAGACCTTTAAATAAAACAAAAGCTCTACCAGGCTGTTGGGAAGAGTCAGGCAACTGTGAGGATTTAAAAGCTAATCTTTAAGAAAATAAATAATTATACATTTATCTGAGACCTCAACACTGTTAGGAATGATGCATCTGGATTCCTCTTTACACAGAATTAAATAAAGTTGTGCAGATGGGATCTTGGCAAAGTAGGTAATTTCTGAGAAAACTTTCTGTCCACAGAAAAGAAATTTGGAGGTCTTTTGTTTGTGTTTTTTTTTTCTTTTTTTCTTTTCTTTTTTTCTTCAGTAAGTGTTCTTGGGATCAAAATAAAATAATTGTTCAAACCTGAAGTGTTCAGTTTCCATCTGGGAAAGGGTCTTGGACGTATGGGCCTCAATAGTTGAACACTTTCAGTGTTTTTGAATATAGAACTGAGTTCCTGCTGTGGGCTTGGTACAAATGGCTTTCTGTGGATTTCAGGACCGTGTTCCTATTCATGCCATTCAATGGGTTACTTAACTTGTGCCAATACAGTTTTCAGGGAAATATTTAGGAGTAGTTGGCTCACACATAGGCTAGTTCATCTGTAAAAGAAATTGTGTAGAAATTTCTTCAGCAGCGGGAATATGCTTCTCTGGAGTCACACAGAGGAGTTGTAATTGCTTGTGCAGAAAAGATGGGAAATTTATGCATTATTTTCTAGGAGAAGCTATGTAGAACTTTGTTTACCTTACTTAGGCTCGTGCTTGTTACCCAACATCATAGGAATCATTTCCAGAGGCGCTCAGTGGGAGCAAGCAAACAAGGGATGGGAGTGTGCATTTTCCATACCAGATGTAATGATCGAAGTTAAATATTGATGGGCTAATTTCAAATGGGAGTTGCCTGTGATAATAAGAGGGCTAACGCTGAGGGAAAGATTGCTGCAGGCTTCTCAGTTCTTCCAGGGGGAGCTTGGGTTTTGAGGATTGAAAAGCTCTGCGAAGGAGAAGAGGGCAGTGCTGTACTAACGGCAGACAAAGAAGCTGGGAACTTCATGAAGACTTGTGATGGGCATGCAGTAATTGGAGGTTTGAGAAGGAAGGGATAAAGAGGAGATGATGTAAACATGACAACAACTGCAGCTGCATAAGCCAAAAGGAAAATCATCCTAAAAGGTGGAAAAATACTGAATAGCCATACGAGTAGATTGTGTGGGACTGCTGCTTTTGGGAGCAGTGCTGTAGTTTTAGCCAATTGTCTAGCTGGTCCCTTAAAGTGACAAAAAAAATCTCCACATCAGCTCATATAATCACCTCACAGAAGAAAAAAACCATTTAGTTTGATTATTGCTTGAGTGCTGCTTTGCAGTAATTAGAATACAAGGCTCTTCTCCTGCTGTAAATTAGCTGTCTTTCTGATACTTTTTTACAACAAAGGAACCTTACACATGTAATTGTATGATTATTTTGACATCTCTGTAAATGGTCCTGCTGTAGATGGAGTCCTGGGGAGACAGAGGGCTTGGACAGAAGTGGAACTGATGCATCTGTTTCCTAGCGCATGAGGTAATCCTACACTGCAGAAGAATTAAAACGGTAAATGGTGAAAATAACATCAGCAGCCATCACAATTTTATTTTCTTCCTTTGTTTTTTCTTTTAAATTTGAAATAAATGTGGAAGAGAGTAAAAGCTTTGCTTCAGGGAGTAAGGCTCCCTGCTGGCTGGTGCTGCTGGAGGTGGGTGGCCAGGGCTGCTCAGCAGCTTTGCCTCACTGGGAAGCTGAGCAGCTGCCAGCCCAGCCTGCGCTCGGGTGAAAAAACACCTGGAAAGCTGAGAGGGCAGGGGTTTTGACCACACCTTCACCAAACATGAGGCAGTGGGCTGTCCGCTGGGTCAGGCCCTAGTGGTTAATAGGGGACCTTCCCCTTCAAATTAGAGCCTCATTGCCAAAGATGTCAGCCTGCAAAGACCAGAGGTGTAAGGAGGAGCACCACACCAATACTGGTACACACAATGAAATGGAAGCTGGCAGAAATGGGATATGTTTACCAAGGCTTACCAACAACATGTTCATTTTATTCCTGCATTTTTAATACATGGCTTGGGTTGTAACATTTTAGCATACAAGGCTTAGGCTTGTTTGTTACCTACTGCCAAGATGGGCCTATTCAAGTATGTTTTCTGGCAGACACAAAAAACTTGGGTCAGGTATGAGGATCAGTGCTGATTTTAAAAGGCTGTCATGGGGAACCTGGTATTTAAAATGGAGAAGGAGTGTGAATAGGTCAGCTGCATCCTGCGTCCTTCTTGGAAGCTGCTCGTTGTTAGCCTGGTGTTTATTCATGAGGAGACTAGCATTTCTAGAAGGCAAAGGATATAAATATTTAGCACTGTCAGTGGAGAAGGAAAATATTGTTGGAACAATGTCTTCATTTGTCACAGGAAAAATAGGGACTAATTTTTTGAGACAGATCACAATTAACTGCTCCCTATGAACTGTTTCTCCAAAGATTATGGGCAGACGGATGCTCTTGCAGCAAGAGGAGTGAATGCCAATTGAGAAAAACATGGTTCCATTTATAAAACCAGAGAAATCATTCTGTCAGGCAGGATATAAGTACACAAATTAAGCAGGTATCAAAATTATATCATCTCTTCAACAGCAACTGCCTCTTAAGAACAGACTATGGACAGGAATAGCTAAAGATCTCAGCAGGCTGTAATTTAACTCTGACAGCACATGACTACAGTAGCAGTCACCTGCTAATAATGACAGGCAGTTTTGCCCCACTGCCCTGAAAATTCCCTTCCTTCCTGTCACTGGAAAATTTCAACCTGCAATTCCTCTTCACAGAAGCTTCTCCCCAGAACTCCTGAACCACCTGCATGATGGCACAGGAGCGGCTGTGGGACTCTGCCACACGGAAGGGGCTTCTTGGCCGACAGAGAATTACCTTATTTTGACACAAATGGCAAGATAGTCTCTTCCATGTGAAGTTTTAAATTGCCAAAAGAGATTTTCTGTTGTATGGATGGCTGAGCCCCCACTAGCACAGGCTAATTTGTACGAGACCATGTCCTGGTGACTAAATCCGGGAGCGTTCACAGTTTGTGTGGGACTCAGCAGTCCATGGCGGCAGCTCCACAAGACACAGTCTCATGTCATGAAGAGCTATAGCATAAGTATGTAAGAAGAATGAAGGCAGGCAGTGATGAGCACAGGGTCACACTTGCTTGGGAGCAAATTCAGGAGAATGCTGCTATTTGGCCCTCAGCCTGGTGTCTTGCTCACTGCGCCACACAGACTTGACAGCAAAGTGCAGCCATGGGCTACTGAGTCTCCTTCTTTGCTCTCCAGGATTTCTACCACCCTCTACAAAGAGGTTGCATTCTTTCCAAAGGAAATGGACTTGGACTTTAAAGCATAATTAATGGAAATATATCCCCCAAAACACTTTTTTTAAGTCAGAAGTCTGAGGTCAAGTAACAAAAATTCTGATCATAAACATTTATTTTCTTTCAAAATTCTCAGTTTCCCATTGGAAGGTGAAAAGTATGCACTCAAAAAACATTCTATACTTAGTATTCTTAGCCATGGGTTTTGGCTTTTGACATTTGGAAGTAAAGTTGAAAGTTGCTGATGAAAATTTCAGTTATTGCCCTCTAACTTTTGACAGCATTTTCCATAGACCCTGCTATGCCCAAACTATTTTCTATGCAGCCCATTCTTTGAAATTCAGTCACTTTTGCTTTTTCCTCATAAACATGTATGAGTCTATGTCTGGCCTTTGGTAAAGTAAGAATAAGGCCTATTCCCAGTTTAAATCTTCCTAACATCCAAATTTCTTGCTAAGCCTCTACTGCTGCTGAATTTAATCTACTGTGAATTATCAGAGTTCAGCTCCTGGTATAAAGTATGTCTGACCTCTGGCTGTTCAGTTTTCTTTATTATCATTTTTGTGTGTTTGTTCATGGACATTTTATTGTCCAAAAATTCTTGATGACTGGATCAGGATGTCTCACCTTTTAAGCAATGGTTGCTGGCAATTGAGACGTCTGAATAGCTTATTACTTTGACATCAAAATAAATAAAATAAGTTTCATTTTAATTCTTATTATTTTCCTCATGCTGAATTGTTCATCTTCCTGGAAAATACTAGAGCTGTAAGCAGTTTCAGAAAAGGGTTGAAAGTTTGTGTTCTTGCATTGTCCTTTCTCTAACCTCTGCTGAACTGCTGTTTTGTAACTTTTAACAAGTACCGTAAATGACAAATGATATCCCTCGAGGTTTATTCATTTCTATTCTCATATACCACCATTTAACTTGATTGATTTCAGCACCGTCTCCAGCTCCTGGAAATGCTCCCCCACCAATGCCTCAAGGGAAATAGCAAACCCGTGGGACTTTTTTAGGGCCACAGTTGACAAGACAGTCCCTATCGCCGGGGCTTCAGGCACAGGTTAAGTAGGCAGTTGCCTAAAGTGGGGACCTGCCTGGGAAGTAAATGCAAACCAAGCGGTGGCTGTGGCCATGCATCTTTACCCTCAGCCCAATTTCTGTGCCTGTCCCTGCCTTGTCCCTGCATGGTGAGTGCAGATTTCCTCTCTTTCTCAAATGCCTCCTTACTCCAGCCCTTCTGTAGCAGAATGTCCAGAAGTTTGGCCAACTTTCTGCTCAGTGAGAGACTTTTGCTTATACCTGTGGCTGTGGCAACCAGGGTCGGCTCACCTGGTTGTTTACCCTGTGGAGGGGTCACACCTGTGGGGAGGTGTGGGCAGGTCAGGTGACCCAGACTGACCAATGGGGTACTCCATGTCATCTGCCATGCTTAGTACAAAAGCTGAGGAAGCAAAGGTGTTGGGTGTACTGTTCTTTAGTGGTCTGGTTGGTGGGTCACATTTGTTAATGGTTGATATCTGAGGAAGAGCCTGTCAGTTTGTCTGCTTTTGATCCTCATCAGTGTGTTCTGGAATCCAGTTCTTATCAGTTGCTGAGTGCTGTCTTGGAACCTCACTGGTGCCTGGGGAATATATGGGTTTGTATATATTGTCCTATTTCATTATTTCCTTTTAAAAATGTTATTATTAGTATTTAAGTAGTTTAGTTATTTCCTAAACTCATAAAGCTCTTTATCTCTCTTCTTGCTCTCCTTGGAGAGAGAGGTGGGGGAGAGCATCTGTTGTCTTGTTGTTGGCTAGTCTGTCTCAAACTGACCGAACCATTCCTTTGAGGGTGATTTCTAGTGGTGCAGCTATGATAACACAGAGAATAGGGAATAATGGAGCAGGAACTGGATTTTCTGTGGGAAGGTGCAAGAGTGGGGCTATTGATATGGCAGTTTTCCATCCATAACAGACCTCATTGGGCTCCCAGACCCACAGTGTTGCCTGTGTTTCTCCAAGAGATCTGCTCTTCTTGCCATTCCCCCAATTCCTGAGAAACAGCATGGGTCCTGCTGCAGCTCTTGGCTGTCCCTAGAAAGTTGGAACTGTTTCTCGTTAAGATGATGCTGGTGAAATTGCCTGTGGGATATATGAAAAAAGAGTTGAGTTTGATAGCAGCTCTTGTAGCTGTGGTGCCTTGGACTAGGAGAATGCTTTATGGGCAGTGCTTATGCAGGTTGTATGGCTGTAGGATAGGAATGGAGCTTTTTTTTTTAAGGGGGGTGAGTCTTGGACTTCCATCTGTTTAGGAGCTGATGTGCTGGGTTGAAAAAGCAGTTAAATCTTCAATGGGATACAATAAGCATATGTGAGTTTTTTAACTTGGGGCTATATTGTTCAATACACCTTCTATGACTTCCTGTTCTGCTATTCTTCAACCCCACTGTTTGTGGAATTTCTGCAGTCACCTTGAGCATTTCACAGGGAGGATGTGGAGGGACCTGCTGGAGGGGTAATGTTTTCTTTGGAAGAAGCATAAATTTCCAAAATAAGTTTCCCTTCTAGATTTTAAGCCATCTAAATAATTATTTTTTTAGAGATGGATTTTTTTTTTTCCCCTATAGCATTCCTGCTTGAATTTATTTTCTGTGAAAGAGAGACTTTTCAGGTCTAAGAATATTGCCTTGGAAATTGGTTCATTTGCAGTTAGGGCTAAAGAGATTATTTTGACTTTTCAATCCCTCATTCTGGGGGGAATTTCTCTCCTCCACAGAGATGGAGCTCTGTGCCTTATACAGTATTTTGTTTATGTCTACACGAGCTGCTATGGCTGATTGTGCCACTGCCATGAATCCCCTACCTGCCTTTAGGGAAGCCTTTAGCTTTTGGGACCTATCCAGCCTAACCTTTGAAGCTTGCGTTTGGGGTGAACATTCTAGCATAAGATCAATCTCTGTTGCCAAACAGTCTTCAGCCTTTACTCTCTCTGCAGTAGTTAGAATTTTCCTGGTTCGCTGTGAGTCTGAGTGCAGGAAATCTGCCAACAGCAATGCCACAACCATCTCCCTGGCTTCCTCCCTTTCTGAATATAAATTCTTCTCTTTTGGCACTAAGAAAGAATTTAAAAAGGGAGCTAGGAAACCTGAAAACACCTTCCTAGAAGGTGTCTCATCAGATAATGAAGCTGTAGTGAGGTCTTTTTAATGCAAGATGGAAAACACTTTGCAAATACTTTGCGTCACCTGAATATTATCTCTGAATGCAGGGATTGGTGTGGAGACTGGTGGTGAGAATTTGCCAAGAAGTTACTCTTTTTCACCATGGCCCACCACATATTCCTGATTGGCAGTAGACTCCTGGATAATCCAAGGAATGGAGGGAAGTGTAAAATTGTTGGGATGTTCCAGAAGCTTTGGAAAGCTGTGCCAGTGAGCAATGCCCTTCCATACCTTCCTGAGAGTATGTGATATAAAAGATACATAGTCTCATAATATATAGAACTGCATTGAATTAATGTAAGCTGTGACCATTGTTCTGATGCTTATTCTATAAAAAGTCCAGAGAGCAATGTTAAAAAATAAATTGTGGCTTAAAAAATCACCTACCCTGTTAGTAGACTTGAGTCTGATTTCACGTCAGAGATAGAAAAAGTCAGCAAAGCTTATACTGGAAATATTACTTGTTTTTTAAAGATGAGTGTAATAATTAAAACATCTTAAAGGAAGAAGTGGCAGATTTTTCCACCAGTAGGGTGTTTAAATCAATGGAGGATGATCTTCGAAAGATGAAGACTCACAAAGCAAAATTCCTGTTGTTCTGTTAGAGAGAAAATAAGAAAAACATTTATCTCTTGTCCTTGATCCTTTATAGGGTCTATAAACATCTGGTTCCTTGATCTGCAGAAATTTCCAGGACTTTGAAAATTTTTTGTTAAACAAAATATTGTAAAACATTATAGTTCTCTGATAAAGCTAAAGATTTTGGAGCATTTTCTTTAGCTCTCTGCATCTTCCCTATTTATGTGTATTTTCCCCTTACATGAAATTCTTTTTATAACTCATTCTTTTATATTGTTCTTTTGTGCCCTTTCTACACTGTAATCATTTCTTCATCATAATTCTCTCGTTGCTATGTGATGTTCCACTACTTGCATTTTTCTTTGATTTAGTTGTTGGTATTGTTTTAACTCTTCATTTTCTGTGCTTGCCAGTACTTTTCAGTAAATACATTAAAAAAAAAAAGAGAATAGACTGCTTTTTCTCAAGTAACAAAAAAGATTCATTGTTAAATTCTGAATGAATTGCAATTGCACTCAGAGCTGCAAGAACAACTGAGCTCACCTGCACAGTCTAACCTGGCTTGATTTAGCCAATTCTGCCTGGAATATCCCCTTTTCCTCTCAGCCAACTGAAGCTCTCTGTAGAGAGGGAATTACTTGGGTCAGTTTAGACAAGGCTGTTGACAGCACACTAGCAGCAGGGCTTTGACTTTGCATTTCAGAATTCACTCTGTGGAATGCATTCAGTGAAATATAACGATATCTGAAGCTTATTACTTGAAAAAGCCAATAAAGTTGTAGATTTTCAGCCATGTGACTTGATCTGTGAGTTCCAGCTGGGTGAAACCCCTTATTCCTGTGGAAGTTTCTGAGAAACTCAATTTTGACTGAATTTTCTGATTCCGGGAGAGTTTGCAGTGGGCAACAGCCTTCCTAGCAGGCCCTGGGGGAGCTGCAGTGGATCTGCAGCTGTGGGGTTGCCTGTGGGGGCTGCAGGTACCCTGCAGGTCTGAGCATGGCTGGGATTACGATTGCCCTATGGGTAACCGCAGGTTTTCATTGTGCCTCTTGCTGATCACATTCCTGGTTAGCAGTGATCCAGCTATTAACAGCCACAATGTACATTAAGTAGCCTCCATGGATCTAGGCATATTCCTTCCTCATTTGTCTCCCCAGAGTAGTCTCATTGGTTTCTACACCAGTTGGGAGCATCAGTCAGGGCAAGAGGGAATTGCTGGCCCCGCTAGACTTTTCTTCTCCTTTGTTTGGAAGAAGATGCCACCATAGAGCCCCATGGTTTTAGTTCTCTGCTAAATACTCTTGCTGAGGACTCCCGACAGTGTGTTTGATTTGCAGAGGCCCAGCAGAGCTCTAATGCAGAAGCAAGCCTGCTTGAACAGCAGTCAGAGAAGCCTGCAAAGGAATAGTGTAAAAAACGTGGAGGTTACTCAAGATGTAGCTGAATTCCTGGAGGAGAAATCAAAACCACATCAGGTATTAGCCTGTGCATCTCAAAGCCAGCTCACCACATACCTTTTATTTATTTTTTTTTTTTGTGTAGATTTGCCAGCTCAGAAACCTCTCCTGAAATTCCAGTTGAAATTGTGACAGAAAAGCTCCCTGTCCTCAAGGGCAGCCCCTAAACCACTGCTGTATCAGCTTCACACTAATTGCCTTACCGATGTTCACTTAGGCTAATGAATACTAAATATTGCAGAGGGTTGCACTCAGAAGGATGGTTTGAAAGCTGTGCTTTGGATGTGGAGGGCAGCACCCACCTGCCTTGCCGGTGGGAGCAGAGCACCAGCTGTGCTCAGCAGGTATCTGAGGCTTCCTGTGTCCTACCAAGGCAGGAGTAGGATACAAGAGAATGTTAGAAACCCTAAAACGTTGTATGGCAATGGTATTATGCTCCACTGGAAACAGTGGAGAAAAGGCAGTGCTGAGGACATTAAAAAAAGCAGAGCACCCAAGGCTTCCCTCAAAGGGCTCTGCAGTGACCAGCAGCTTTGTGACCAGTGAGCCAATAAGGAAGCAAATGGTGCCTGATACCGAGAGCCATTTTATCAGCTAATTATCAGCTAGTTATTTAACAGCTGTGTTTAGGGAAGGGCAGATCACACCCAGCTCACCTGTATCCAATATTTTATTGTGACTAACAGGCCCGTGCTCAGCTCCTGCTCGGTTAGGGGGACATTTTTCAGGGTTCTAGCCATTTCATTTAGCTGCTTAAAAGGGGACCTAAGCTCTTCTAACAGCGTGGGTCATCTCTATTCAAACAGCACCTTTTTTTTGTTGCTAGTCTTCTTTTAACTCTCCTACTGCAGGGCTCCCTTTTTCTTGGAGCCTTTTTTCCTAGTTTGCTTTTCCAGGGCTTGCTCCATGTAAGTGGGAGAGCTGCCTAGCAGATGCTGGTTTATAACTGGCTGTGCCTCTGTCTCTTCAGCTGGTGAGTACTGCTAAGCTTCATTCTTACTATGAGGTTTAATGTGAGTGTTCAGCCATTGTGTTTTCTTGGGGAAACGGAGTACCGTGTTACTTTTGCTAGCAGTAAGCACCCTTCAGTTTTCCTCTGTAATCCCATCATCTTCTTGTCTCCTGTTCCTCTCTTTTGTGTGCAGCGACTGTGTGCTCCTTACTGGAGTAGGTGACCTCGGACCTGTGTGTCTGCTGCTGATAATGTACCTTCTGTTTGCTTACTTGGTGTGAATTACGTTAGAATAGTTGGGCTGAGAGTTGCTTGGTAGGGAAGGTGCCTGTTGTTGCAGGTCTTCTTTTGTAAACTCTGACAGCATCAGAGCTGCAATATGCAGCCCAGCACAGACCAAGGGTTACACTGCTACTGAATTTTCTTCCTGTAAGTAAAAATATGAGTGCTCTATTGCATTGCGTTGTTCTGGACAGTTAAAATAGCTGCAGAAGTATGCCCTGCCTTTGTACATCTCTGGCAGGAAAGCTTCACTCCTTCCATGCAACCATTCATAGAGAGGCTTCTGAAAGCGCTGGGTGTTAGACTGGCAATTTGGGCTGTATCTCCCAAAGAGTTGCTTCTTGCTCAGCTTACGAAGGTCACAGTAGCTCTGAGTACTTCTAAACAACCAAATCAATGTATGCATGAGCCTGTATGGAAACCATTTTGCATTTAATTGATGGGCAGGTTCTGGCAGTCACACTTGGCTCTAATTGTTATTTCTTTTGTAAGTTAATTTTCATTGTTTAAAAAGTGGTTTTAAATTTCAAGTTCCTGGAAGTGTTTGTTTGCAGCAATTTCCTTCAAACATACATTGTGCCAGCTGCATTTGTGTTTCTTTTGTTTGGTTACAGAAACTCATAAACATCTCCAAAAGTGGGGACTTGGATGCTGAAATACAGCAGGACAGTGTGGAGAGCTGGATCAGGCTAACCGAGGGTCCCACTGCATAGTCACAGCTAATGTACCAGAACAGGTCAAATTAGGCCTCCTTTTCTGCTCTGTTTAAATGCAACTTGCAATATTTCCCCACCATTTTCAGTCATTATTAGCACTTGCTGTATAAAGTATTAAATAGGTGCTCTCCGTTTATCCACATTAATGATTCAGTGCAAACTCCTGCCTTCCCATTAATATCCACTAACCTCATTCAGTGATAAAACTTGATTTAGTCTCCAAATTACCTCAGCACAAAATTTCTTGGAGCAGTACTGCCTAATAGTTCAGGGCTATATGAGCTGTTATGATAGCCAAATAACAAGTGGCAGCACCTTTTTTTTGAGACTCAGTGGAAAAAAGAATCAATCCAGTGCATAAAGAGAGACACAAATAAATTGCTAAACAGTATAATCCAATGATACCATACATCTCAGAAATGAGTGCCTCAAAAATCAATAAAAATTGAAATTGAAAAGGGAAGAATTGTAGTTGTCCAAACGCAGGTGTATGGAAGGAGTTTCAGGTGAAGGTGCCAGCCGGCTGAGTGCCAGGCTCTGGGAATGGGAAGGAATGTTGACTCTGGATAAGGGGTACCTCATTGCCAGGGCATAGTAGTACAGTAAGGAGAAGGTGATGCCATCTGCATGGGTGGGAGTTGTGGGAGAAACAGGAGAGGGAATAATGTTCCCTGGAATTTGAGGGGCTCCTGCACCATTGCTTTTGCATCTCCACAACTTACTTTCATTTGGAGGCAGAGTGGTCTGCTTGAGTGGGAGGCTGAAGTACTGGTTTTGGAGCATCTGTAGCTACAAAAATGTGTCTTGTTTGGCCTAGGCTGTGTTTGTAGCGTTATGGATCCTTAGTCTCCAGAGACACTCTGTTGGACACCCCTTCCTTCTGCCTGTGCTGGAGTTGATGTGGGGCACTGTGGCTTGGTGTGGTCTAGATGAAGTATCTTCTCCTAGGGCCTGCTGCTCTGTGCAATTGCTGTGAAAAAACCCCACTCTCCTGCCTCACATAATGCACTGACCCATCTCCCCAGGGACAGGTTTGAAGCTCATATAATGTGCTTTGTTTTTCTCCCTTCATTATTCTTCCCTTGACTTTCTTGTGGGCTGGTGAGTGTGGGTTTTTGTGCTAAGACTGCTGTGTGGTGGATGCTCAGGAGCCCACCAGGCTTCTTTATCTTTTCGTTCTGGTTTTGCATTTTTTTTAAAAAAATGCCATTTAAATCCCAGTCTTCCTACAGAGCATGAGCAGATCCAAGCTGCACTGCTTGCTAGCTCAGATCTGTTTTCTACCCTGCATGCTGTCCTTATTGCTCCCTTTGGAGTCTGCTGGCAGCAGATCAAGCATGGCTTGTCCTTCTTGGTTTGCAGCAGCCTGCTGTCTCCAAAGGGTTGCGAGAATAGTAGGGCCATTGCCTCACTCTGGGAGCAGTTCCTCTCTGTATCCTGTTAGGGCTGCATGAATTTTAAAACAAACATGGAAAAACGGGAGGAGGAAAAAAAGGGAAGAAAAGAAAAAGGCAAAAATAAGTGGAGAAAGAAAGGGAGGACAGATACCTGCAGTTACCTGGCAAGGGAAGGAAGAACCAACTAATCTAGAGAGCAACTTGGCCAGTCTGAGCCCAGTTGCATCGAGTCTGTGGTCTCCCAAATGGTATAATTTAAAATCATTTGCTGCAGTTCTAGGCAAGAATTATTAAATGAATATTAATCAGTCATTAAATTCTCTGAAATTGCTTCTTCATTCTGGGCTGAATAAGGCCATTTAGCTGTGGTGTATTCAGCATGTTAATGTCTCTGTGTGAGAGTTGTTTCTTCCCTGCCAGAGCAATGTGATGCTCTCGGTCCTGGTCACGGTGGCAGCTGTTTGGACGAGGTGGGTGCCTTTGGGGCTGGCCATTTGCAGTCTTCTCAGTTCCTACCAGAGAAGACCGACTGCAGTTTGATGAAATATCAGCCCAGCCTCGGCTCCAAGTCCCTCTCTGTCTGCACTGAAGCCAGGATGTTTCCTGTTAGGAAAGATTAGGTTGAAATGCATACTTTCTTCCTTTTCTGTTTATTTTGCTTTGCTCCTGGTACATTCAGCCCCCAGTCTGGGTTCCTGTAGCAGAAAAAAAAAATCTTGCCTAGTTTCTGAGTCATGCAGAAGCTGAAATATTGGCAGGGGGGGAACTGCAGACATCTTAATAGTGGGTGTATTTTTGCTACCAAGACACCAAAGACGTTACTCATGAAGGAGCAGATGTTGATGACTGTTTGTAAAATAATCGCATCTCTCTGGCTTGACCTATATGCTGTGTGTTTATGCCATCTAGCACCATGTCTACTCTCTCCAGATGTCGGAGGCACCAGGTCACTCATGAAGGGCGCTGGGTGGGGAGTACTGGCTGTGTCCCAACGCTTCCCTTATGTCCTGGTGGAGCCTGGCCCTCTGAACACAAAGCCCTCTAAACTCTCCCACTGCAACTTCTGGTGCTTTTGTGGCTCTGGAGAGATGTGAGAGGCCTGAGCTGTTTACAGGAGAGTATTGACTAGTGCTAACCTTGAACCAAATTCATCATCTTCCCAGAGCTGCTGCAGTCCTCTAATTATTCTTTACGTGAATACCTTCTCCTCTTCTCATATGTAACAGCAAAGATGGGGGAGAAAGAGAACTATGGATGAATTCTTTCAGCATTCTTTCCCTTTCTAGGCTCTGGCAGTTGTGGATAAGCAACAAATACTAGTTGAATTCCAGTGTGTATGTAGTGAACCACTGTTTGGTTTGCCTGGCCCTGTGGTAGGACTATGTGCCAGCAGCAGTCATCACTGAAAACTGTAAGAAGGAAGAAATGTTTTTTTTTCTTCCCTTTTATTTGTGAGGATGATTTATCGTGGGAGATCTGTAAACTGTATTTGTCAGAGGGATTCAGAAAGCATCTCTTTCCAACTCATGCTTGAGAAGATTAGTCCGTGTGAAGCACGCTCCTGTGGCTGTCGCTGCTCTGTCCTCACAGCCCAGGGGGCAGGATACCCTGGGAGGCCGCCTGGCTGCAGGGCAGCCCACTCTGCCTGCAACAGAGATCTTGTTTCTGTGGTTTTTTTCCTCTGTGTGACACATCCATCATGTCCTTGTGCTCATCAGAGCTGGCATGCCCGATAAGCGAGGTGGCTCAGTGTTTGCTACTCCTGCGGAGTACAAAAAACCAAAATACTCCACTGGTGACTTTGATGCCACAGAAAAGGCTTTCAGGTATAAAACAAACTCCAGTGAGAAGTGCAAATCTAGAAGGAGCCATGGAAGAGCTTTCTGGATGTGTGTGACAGTTAATGTTTGTGACATTGCATAGATTGTGGCTAAAAGCATTCTTTAAGGAAGTTATTGTATTACAGGGCTCACCCAGAGCAATACAGATTGCTCACTAACCATCTCACAAGGTGGTGTGTTGGTGGTTTTGTTTGGTTTTGTGTGTGTCAAATGTGTATGTGTGCATGTGAATTTTATCACATGGTAGAGTGGTGAGTTTTCACAAGCCTAATATTCCTGGAGAGGGTGTTTTGCATGGAGAATCATTACCCTTCTAATAGTTTTGCAGGTTATAAAAGGTAGAGTACATATAATAGTTTTTTTTAAACTAAAGAAGTCTCTTTTATGTGTGTTTCACTGAGATTTTTTTTTCGTTATCAGCCCTTCTTTTTAATGATACATAGAGGGAATAAAGCAGAAAGAAACCACTAAACTCATGCAGGAAAAAAATTAACACATTCACTTGCTCTGAGGTCTAAAAAATAATGAATCATTAAACCTTGAAGTCACATTGACATTACCAAATGGGTTTAAAATCTGCTTTGGCCTGAAAAGCTATAGAAAACCTGCCAAGTGACTAAAACAGATACTGATGGTGATGTAAGAAATTGGAAACATCTATTAAACAGACGCAGCTTTCCATTTCCTAAAAGTTATTGGTTGGGGTAGTGCAGCACTTCCCCCGATGCGCATGTGCTGCGGGTGGACGGCCACAGGCAAAACCTAGTTAACTGAAAACAGCACAATCAATAAAAAGCTCTATGTTTTCCATTTACTCCTGCTTTTTAGGGGTTTATTTTGTTGCAGCAGCAGAAGGCATCAGTTCAATATCAATTCACCTTCTGGGTGGGGAGAGGGATACAGATAGTGGCTTTTAATGTGTGATGAAGTTTGTGACAACACTAGACCAAGTGCTGTTTGGTACAACGTGGGGCACCGGCTAATCCTGTGTTTGGTAAACAGGGAAAGCAGAGATCTGTTTTGATATTGTGCTTCCTAGCCAGGAACAAGGATGGGGTTATTTTCCATTTAATCCTTTCTCTTGTTAAATCACTGAATACAAGCACGTCTTACTTAGTAGCTTGAGTTGAAGCTCAGCCTCTGATATGGGGGTGTCGTATTCATTGGAGGGGGTGCTTTGAGCTGAGGGAGGAATGTGACGTCTGGGGGGGTGGTTGTGTAGGCGAGGTGGAACCACTACCCATCTTGAGTATCCCCTTCCTCTAGTGTGGTTCACACCTGGTGTTTGGTGCCATTCAGTGCTGTTGTGTGCGGGTTCTCTGTGGCCCTTCAGCTTTGGGAGCATCCTACAGCCAGGTTTAAGAGAAGCTAGCCTTGCTGTTTGCTGAACGGCTGCTCTGCACTGTGGTGCTCTTCTGAGAAAAACAACAGAAATCCTTCAGGTGGGTGATGCTGTTGCTTGAGATTCCGTGCATCACTTATCCAGCAATGCGGAACTGAGCTGGGGTTGGGTCTGTTGTGGGACATCTTCATCGAAGTGCTTTTCTTGCGCAGACCCTTGGGAGGGGGCTGCCTATGTGCGAGCTCCTCCAGCGAGCACGTTAACATAGTGCTCTGCTGGCTGCAGCTATTATGGCCTTCTTGTGACAGCCGACAGCTCTTGGTGTGAGATAGTCTATTTTGACCTTCTCTTTTCGGAAGCTGATTGCCAGTTTAGTTGTCCTTTTCTGCCCATTTGAGATGGTAATGTGAGAAATGAGAACTGACAGTGCGTTTTAAGTGCAAGCCCTGACAGAAATAGGGTATCTACACATCTTCGTGGAACAGTTCCAGCTTGGAGCAGGAAGAGGAGTGCTGCTGTAATACTGACCTGGCTCCTGGGCTCTGCTTTTCAGACTAAAATATACTGCACCAGAAAGTTAAGTCAGCAGAGCTTCTTATGACCCAAATTCTAAAGGGAAAACCTGAGGCAAATGATTGCTGGGAAAAGAGGTTCATCAAAGGCACAGAAATACAATATGTCTCTTTCTCTGTAAGAAAACCTATGTAAAATATAATAGAGGAAACATTTTGCTGATTCTGATCCCCGGGCAGCAGAGTGTTAGCTGCCTGACTGCGACTCACTTGCTCCTGTTGTTCTGGAAGAATATTCCCCTGAGTAAAACAGTAAATGGTCTCTTTTCAGGGAAGAGTGCTGGCTGACAAGACTGGACTCCAGGTATTAAACTAGGTTAAAAGATATTAAAAATACATGAAATGCTCTCCTTCATGCTCTTTTTCTCCACTTAAGTAACTACAATGGCTGTTGCAGAGAGGCTATGTGATAATGAATGTACTGAGATGTGGGAAAGGGTACATACATGTATTTTTTTTTTCCTTTGGAATTTAAAATTAACTCCAATTGCAAAATGGATTGACTAGCAAAAAAAACACGTGAGCAATAACCTCATAACTTACAAGCACAAGGTGTAATCTTGTTTTAGAAAATGTTTTTTGCTGTAAGGCCTTTGCTGAAGGCTGCTAAAACTTCTTTCCACCCATCTAGATGAGATTTCACTTATTTTCTTCCCTGATCTCTGCTGGCTGCCTCTCCAATAATCAATCATTGTTCTCCTTTCTTTGTCACTAAGGCAATACCATGCATGATATTGTCCTGCTGGTTGGTTGCATTCTATTTAAGTAGTTTAAGTACCATGTGTTGTACTTGTCCTAATTGTTTTGTGCTTGGCAGTAAACTCGGCTGATGGCATTTTTCCCATCTGGTCTAAGCTGTGACTTCAGATTTCTCTTCCCATTCCTTTTCCTCTGCTAGAGGAAAGAAACAGGTAAATTATGGACTATAAGTGACAGACATATTCACTTTTGTGTAAACTTGAAGAGGTTAAAATTCTTTTAATGAAAAAAAACTTCACGCTTTTCATAAGAAAATTAGGTGTTTTCCTTTAGGAGAGCAGATAGCATTTTGGCTCCTCCAAAGGTATTTTCCTTTTTTGATTAAATAATGCTGCTCACAGAAGTTGAACTTTTCTTACGTAAAATGTTTTTTCTTAAAAATGCTGCCCTGTTGTACTTACGCAGTACTTATGACTGGCTACTGTTTTGTGAGGGCATTCCCCTTGCACTCCTCTCTCGCCTTTGATTGTTCTTCACTAGAAACACAGGAGGATGAAGGACAGAAAAATTTAGCAGGTTTTTTCGTATAACTTAGCAAGCTATTGATTTTATACAGAACTAGGCTTTGATCATTATCTTTCTAAAGCAATTGGATTTCCTTTATTCCAGCTTGGGAATATGGTTTAAATTTACTTGTCTTTCTCATATAATGATCTGTATGTCTTCTGGTGGATGCTTTCAAGTTTTAAAGTTTGATTTATTGTAATTTATTACCTAGAAGGTGTTCTTAAATTACTGCTTCAATAATATAATCTACTAAAAACTCTGAGGTCTTATCACTTCACACCTGTATTTGACAGCAAATTGATCTGACAGTATTATTACATGTTTTTGACAGGCTTATTTGAAATCTTAAATCCCAGTTCCCTCTTTGTTTCAATATTGTGACATCACTGGCATAGCCTTGTGATCAATTATCCACTTAGGAAGACCCAAACGTCTGCCAGTTAGATTTCCAGAGCGGTATTCGCTTCAGCATCTGTTAAATATGTTCGTTTTATCATGATTTTTTTAAAAAAGTTGCCTTGCCCTGTCCTTGCTGGGGAATTGCACACCGATGCTCTGATGTGCTTTTGCTGGGATTCACATTCTGGGCAGGTCTGGTGGCAGTGGGAACCCTAGCAGTGTGAATTCCTGCCAGAATATTATGTTTCTGTATGGAAACTGGAAAAAGGGCAAGCTGCCTGGCACTGCTATGGCTTCTGGGGAAAGTGGTGTAGGTGTCTTCGCATTTCGTTCTGACTGGATTCAGCTCAGGGGATGGAGTTAGCCCTCTCCTTGCAAACTGGGCAGCGTAGCTGGGTTAATGTCCCTGGAGGAAGGGGTTAGTTAACCTTTGTCCTGGGACTGAGGGGTGCCTCCAGCTAGGTGCTGGATCATCCTGGTTGTGTTATCTGCCTGTTGAGGTCAGGGCTTGGTATCTCCCTGCCTGCTGCTGCCTGCCGAGATGGGGAACTTTGGCCTGTCTGCCTTCTGCCTGGTGCTCTCTGAGATAGGAGCTTGGCTTAAAACCTGCAAGCTTTGGGGTGTTCATTTCAGTAAAGCACTTGAAGCCACATATAATTTCAGATACAAGCACTGCCCTGTTGCTGTCTGTGCTTATACCAGGCTGAAGCATCTTGGGGAGTTGCTTCTCCACATGGATTACACAGGAGGGACTTTGTTGGCAAGCATGTGCTTGTTGTTATTAATAATTCATTTTTAGGGAATGGAAAATGTAGATTTTTCACAAATAAGTATCCTACAAAAGGGGTAATAAGCTATTTTATCACTGCTAGGTAGTCTCAGGGGCTATGTAACTGATAGTTGAACTTTTCTCCTGGTGTTTCTGCCTATGCCAGTAACTTGCACAGATAGTGTCTGTAAAGGGTTATGCTCTTGTTTGTGATGCTTACATTACTGGATCATTATAATACACTTTTATTGTAATAAGGAAAAATCTTTCAGCTGTAAAAGAAAAAAAACTTGCAAAATGAGCTTGCCTTGCAGAGAAAAACATGCTATTGGCAACATACACAGTGACTATCAAACTCTCTAGGTGTTATGCATCTGTGATATTAGCATTCATGTTGCTTATGGCATTTGCAGCAACAACAGGGAAAAACTACTTTTTCTCAGAATAAAAGTTAAAGCTAAAGTTTTACTGGAAAAAAAAAAGTTGGGTCTGTCATGTTAGGTTGTAGTGTGCTCTGAGTTGGCTTTATTTGAGCTCCATGTTAGCATTTTAGCTTTTGAAGCAGCGCGTCATGTTATATTTTGAGTTACACTCACAGGTAAGTTGGGCAAATGGCCAAGTGGATTAACAAATGGAGCACCAAAGAGGAGGCGTGCAACCAGTGTATTATGTAAAGAGTAGACAGTATACTTTAATGAACATGGATGCTTCTCTGCTGATGTGATTTTAGCATAAAGATCTAGCTTTTGGCTATGAAATCTGATACCAGTCAACTGAATCCAGATTAACTTTGCTGTTTTAAGTAAAATGAGGATTTGACCCAAGAAACATGACTGCAGTTTTTCACCAGCCCTGCTAATGTGGAATGTGAAACAGGTTTTATTTTAGTTTGAAAGAAAAAAATCTCTGCATCCTACGGGTGCTCCCATCAGATTTCAATCTCCAGCAAAGTCTGACTTAAAGGTTAGTGCGAGTATAGTTGTGAGCACCATATGCCTGACAACTTGGCATAGTGACATGTGACTTCAGCTTGTTTTTCCCTTTAGAAGATGACTAATGAGTCTCAGTCTCTTAGAAGACATTAAAATACAATTACGTTATGTTAGATCAGTTCTCACAACTGCTAACTTACAGCATGGTAGGCATAATATAATTCTGGGAGATGTGTGTTTTGGTGTTTGGTTGGGTTTTTTTTTTTTCCCTGCAGTGGATTCCAGTCAAACTCCTCCTGACGCAAATGTATGTGATAATTCACTGTGTGGACAGAAATGTATGTGCTCCTGTATTTTACAAGGCAGATTTTGTCTTATGTTTTTACAGGTTTTTCTAGCTCTGTTAAAGTCTCTAATGAAATTCCAATCCTGTAGTTGACTCATTAAGCTTCCCCTGAATCCGTCACTGTAAAACTGATTATCAAGATGTTGTCTTTTGGTGTTATCAATCTTGAGTGCTTTTTTGGAGATTGATGTACATTCGTTCTTATGACCAGTTCAGATGATATCTGCTATTTATCTTGATCTCCTTTTATTTAGAGTTTTAACTTAGAAGGTTCTACTGCCTTTTGTGATTGAATTTTAATGATGAAGTCTTGACTACATGACAGACCTTCCACAGCTTTCAGACACATTTTACAAAACGATGTCCTCGGGCTTTCCTTGCTGACACATTTCTGGATTGTCTTTTTCATGCAGTCCCGGAGGGGGTTTGCTGCACCAGGTAGATGGGCTGCAGATGTACAGCTAGTTTGAAAGAAGATTGGGGATGGGGAATTTCCCTCCAGTATAAAACAATTATTTGCTAGTTTCCCAGCAGGTGCTAATGGGTCTGCAAGGGACAAGTTCAGGTGTGAAGGAGAGTAAAAAGAAGCAATACGAGGTTCTGTCAGCAGTTTAATCGCAAATAGACCAACATGTCAGTGAAATGCCAGGTCTCTTGTGGCCAGTAAAGTCATACTCTGGCTAAACACAGACAAAACCAAGCAAACATAATCAAGGAGTAAGAGAAATAGAGGGGGGAGGGGAGGAGCCTCAGAAGGGAGGTGGCAGTGTCAGAGTCCAGTGTTGGGGTAGTTTAGGACATAACTGAAGCCAGACCAGCTGGGGAGTACTTTTGAAGGTGCTCTCTGAACTTTTTGAAGGGCTGGAGAGCAAAGCTTTGAACTATTGTGGCAGATTCATGGCATCGAGAGATACAGATTGCTGCCCCTTAGTGTTTCCTTTTACATGTATATCTGACCTGTGGAACATCCCTTTCAAGTCTATTCATTTTTAGGACCTACACTTATTCGAGAGAACTGTTACACAGCCTGTGGGTTACAGGACATAAAGACAGCTTTTTCACTAGAATAATTAAAATTTCATTTCCCCCTCCCCCCCTCCCCCTCTTCTGCAGCATCCTGTGGTACCTGGCAATAAAACTGCTAGCAGGTCATTAACAGCATCTCATAGGTAGCTTTTCTCAAGGATGCTGCTGTGAAGCCCAGTCCTGGGGTAAAGCTCCCAGTCTCTTTAAGGACAAACATGCTGATATGTTCCTGGACTTCATGCTGGTTGTCTTCCACGAGACACAGCTATTCCTGCTAGCATGGAGCAGATAACCATTTGCCCTCAGTGTGGAAGAACTGTCTAGAATATAGGAATCTCAGGGCACGATAACTTTGTCTCCATCATTTAGTCTCTTGCTGGGGGTTCCTGTTTATCCCCAAGGAGTAGACTGCTGTATTGAGAGCTTGGGAACTGCTCACTGAGAGTTTGTGCTTTAGAACACCAGGAGGGTTGGATCTTCAAAAATCGACCCATCAGGCTCATGTCAGAGGTCTTCTAATGGACAGAAAATGGGGTGTGTTTAGGTCAGTATTTGACGAACACTTAAAGTATGCACCTCTACCCCCCACACCAGATGGACACAGATACACACGCAGTCATTTGTAACGTGCTTTCATGGTGCTGTATTCTGGGCTCAGAGCTTCTGCCTGTTCCCAGCTGTACTTTAGTATCCAACAGGGATTGTAAATCAGCTGATGCATTTTAATGTAGAATAATAGATTTCTGGTGAAGAGCTTTCTTTTCTGTGCCTCCTCTGTAGAGTTATTTGCATCTTTCCACTGTGTCTACATGTGTGCCAGTAGTTCTGGAGATTAACCTTAATCTCTGATGGAAAGCAAAGCAAAGTGACATTAGCTTGTAAAATGGATTCTGAGAGAGATACATTTAATGATTTGCCTTTTTTTTTTTTTCTTCAGTAGTCAAAGGTAAGCTGCTACTAGCAATTTTGTTGGACCTGGGTTTCTATTTTTTGTTTTCCTTCTCTTTTAAAAGCATTACCATCCCAGACCATGAAGTTTTAGAGAGCTTTTGGATATAATTAATAGCTGTTGCATAGTTCCTCTGTGCACCATTCCTGATAAGGAATCAGTTGTTTCTTTGAAAAGTATTTTCTCAATAAACAGGTTCAATTGATTCTCTGTGGTTGCTGCCTGAGCTGAACATCTATTTTTTTTCTCGGGTACGAAGAAGAAAAGGTGTAATAGAGAAGCTGGGTACTTTGTGACATCTATTTGTCCAGAGATAGTAAGCGGCTTGGAAAGCCTCATGTCTTGGCAGGTCACATAAGTGTGTAGCTGTTCTTGGTGATTCATAAAGTTCTTAAATATGTCTTTACCTCTCAAAGCAAGAACTGTAATATTTCTCCTGCTTTTTTAATTTCAATTAATATGTGGGTGGATGTACAGCATCTGTGCCCTCTCCTGTTCCCTGTCCTTGGGGATGACTCCATCAGGCCTCTAGGACAAACTCCAATTGTGCTGTAATATTTTAATTACAGAACATCAAAACCAGCCTCTGTATCATCACACAAACTGTCTGTCCTTGGCATCTCTCTGGAGTCTGCCCTGTTCTCGGGGATGGTCATTCCTGTGGGACAGCTGGAGCACTAAGTTTCTGCTTCTGGTTTCCAGTGCCATCAGAACAGGAGATGGTGGGTGGAGAGGGATCACTTGCCAAGCAGAGACATGCTCCAAAGCAGAGACTCAACAGGCAGGCAGTCCTCTGCAAGCTATCATGAAATGCAAATTCTAGTGGAAGTTATTTTTTATGACTCTGCTGAAGAACTAAAGCTCAAGGCAATGTTTAATCTGTCAAATACTTACCACAGAACTAGTACTTCATGTGTATGGTATATTCTGACAATGTCTGGCTACAGAGATGGATCTGTATGTGCTGGTTGTGGGAATGGGCAGGAGGGAAGCGTTTAAAGAAACATTGGGATGTGAGAGCAGCCCTGGAAAGGGAGCAGGCAAGGGGCATCAGAAGCAGCTGTGTAGAAAGCAGGTGAGCTGAACATTGAGGAAAGCCTGGGCTCAGCCTTATCCCTGTGTTGAAGGATGTGGCAACACAGTAGGGTAGGAAGGGGGTGGTGTCCCCGGGGGATTGTCCACTTATGTCTGCTGCATGTTATCAAAGCACTGAAGTGGAGTATTTGTGTGTTTTAGTGTACATGAAAGGCCCTACCAGAATGTCCTGGCAGCAGGATTATCACCGCCTAATCAGGAGTGCTTTTTCCTTGGAGGCTATTGGCAGTGTCTGGTCCCAAGAGGCAACTCGGCTGTAAAGCTACTGGAGCAATTTGAGGAAAACTGTGTTTTCAGTTGCTTCATGATACTGTCACCATGGTACGGGTGAATGCTTTTTGTAGCTGGAGTTGGCAGGGACCTTGCTGTGCTTTGTCCGTAGTTGTAGTCAGTGCTGGTCTCTCTGCGATGGTCCTGTTTGTTGTCAGCTGTAGCTCAGAGTGTAGTGCACACTGTGATGGTGGCATTATCCTCTTACACTCACTTTGCTCTCCATGTCTCATTTTTCTAGCTGTTTTTCAGAAGGCAGCTAAGTGTTTCTCCGTGGCTTGCAACAATATTCAGAATATGAGGAAATGCCATCTTTATGTTTTGCAGACAGCCTGGCATTTGTATTTTCTAATTTCCTGTCTCTATTGTTGCCTACTTCCAAATGCCTTAAAGTCATTTGGAGCAGCCTTTAGTGCTTCTTTCTATACCCTGCCCATGTAAAGATCTCCCATTAATTTTTGTGTCAATTCAGTGAGAGGAAGGAACATGGCCTTTCCTTTGCTGTGTACTATAATTTGCCTTTTTATGTGCCTGCTGCAGTTCATCTCCTTGGTCAGCTTGTGCTTTCCTTGGCTTTCTAGTTACTTAAACGAGTGTGGTTTGTGGACCTTGTGCTGTCCTATGTCAGTTAATGTCATGCTGAATTACACTGGCTACTTATACGCTGTCATTGACAGCCTGACAGCTATCCTGGAGGTGCCATTTGTCAGATGCTACGGTGATGCATCTGAGGAAAGGGCCTTGCACTTGACAAAACGGTTACCTCCATCTTCCCCAGCATGAATGCTTTGGAGCTGTAGAGCTGACTGCAGTAGTTCCAGCCCTTGCTTGCTTTGGGGGATCTCTTAACTGCTGGAATAAACAGTTCTAATAACATTCCTTATAAGGATCTTCAGCTTTTAGGGCAAACCCATGTGTATTAAGTTCTTTGAATTATGATACTTTGATTATATTAACATCACTCTTTGCTTGTTTCCTTACTTACTTACATCCTGTTTCCCCCAACCCCCTCCCCACCCCTTTAGCATCACTATATCTAAAGGAATTCAAAGAGAAAATTGCATTGACTGTTTGATATTGATGAATGAATTAGAAAGCCTCTCCCCCCCCTACTCTCCTCAGTACCTTTCAGGAGCCCCTGCACCCACAGTGCAGTGTTGCCTCCGCTCTGTAGAGGGGATGATCCAACCTCCATGTGCATGGTCCAGACTTCTTCCTGCTCAGTCTCTGGGTGCAGTGAGTATGAGGATTTGCTAGACACTGTTATGTGCAAACTATCTTCAAATGCTCCAACTTTTCCTAGACTTGAAGTTTCAAGTGCAGTCTTGAAACTTCCCAATGTGGGTGTGTTTGATCTTGGAGGAGAGAGATGAATGCTGTTCGTACAGGTTCACTTCCTCTAACGAATGGCTCATTGATCCATGCTGGAAACAGTCAGCCTTGTTGACTACAGGGAGCAGAGTACAGACGGGGAACCATGTTTGCTTTTCTCCGTAAGCTGAATGGCATTGATTGCCTTAGAACCAATACATTTTCATTAGGCTCATTTTATTTTCCAGATTTTCATCGTTCACAGTGTTTATGAAAGGAAGAAATTAATGGCCCCTGCTAAATAGCACAGAGAAGAACTGGGAAAGCTTCCCAGGGCTTTGGTCTGATCCTTACTTTCCTGCATTATATTCTTGGGCTTTCGCAGGGGTTATTCTGGTAGAAAAGGCTGGGGACTGGGCTTCCACACTCCTCACCACGTCACCCCTCTGCTCCTGTGTGTGCTAGATGTAGGGAAGGCCTTCAGGGAACAAAAATGCAGGAATTGTCCCATCTCCTTACAGACACTAACCATAAGCATCCTGGAGGGCATGGGGATGTGCACAGTGTTAACACGAGTGATCTCAGGGGGGATCACAGAGCAGTGCTGCCCTTTCCTGCAGACCTACACTATGGCAATCCCTGCCTGCCTCAGTTTCTTTCCTATTGCACTTCACTCGCTGTTTGTCAGCAACCAGCTTTCTTCAGCAGCCCTTTGCCATCCCATCTCCTGCACCTGGGAGCTCCGGTGGGAAGCCAACGCCTTGTACAGCACCCGGTGTGTGGGGCTGCCATCGCGTCAGGATACAATGTCAGTGGCCACTGCTTGGATCTAACCCTTCTACCCTCTGGCTCTGCAGCTGAGCGGAGGCTTAAAAACAGAAAACAAAACAAAGCTGTCACAAAATCTGGTATTTGTGTTGTTTTCCTGAAGGCAGAGTAGCACAGCAGGCAGCTGGGCAGCAGCAGTCACTTTGGAGCGCTGGAGAGATGCTGCTTTTCTTGGAGGGGTCTGGATTTTATCACGTACTTCCTATTCTGCCGGGTTGCTAGTCTAGATATATTTACTACATGGTTTCTTGGCTAATTATTTCTAGCGTGGCACTGATTGAGCTGTTAATAAAGTGTGAAGGTGCCTCGCAGGCACTTTTTGAGTCTTAAAGAAATGATCTACATCTAAATTGCAAATAGTAAAATTTCCTTACCCACCAATATTAAGGTGATAGCATCTCCACTATTGTAAAATTAATCAAACTTCTCTTGGTGACAGAAACGTTAATTTAAATTTTTCGTCACAATTACAGAGAGAGTTATTGCAGCCTCTGACTTGTAATTAATTTCTCTTTCTTTTCATCACTGTGTTACAGCCCTTTGTAATAGTGATAAATGGAGTATCTACCTGACCTTTTTTTTCCCATGTATAATATAAATTACTTTTAGGTTTAAAAAAAAAAATACTTCTGGTTAATCAGTGCTTTTCCATAAACAGTAGGATAGGAGAGAATAGCTTGGGGTTGTTATTTCAAATAAGCATTGCTGCTGTTAAGATGATAGGCAATAGGGGACCAGAGCTGAGAGTAGCAGGGACCCAATACAATGCTAGTCACTGTTCCTGTGCTTTGTGTTGTCCCAGTGGAATCATGTGTGCTGGAAATGCATGGTGAGGAGGGATTTGCTGTTTCTAAGGAAGGCTTTAAAATAGGGTTGGCAGAGGACGGTGGTGCATCAAACCACTGGCAGGAGTGAGAACTGGGAGAGGTTGAGGGATAGTTGTCACAAGAAAATTAATGGGTCCATCAGTCAAATATTTTAGATATGTCAGCACAAGGAATAAAAAGGAGGAACTTCAGGTCTTGTGTATAATCAGTGTTGTAATTTAAATGCTGTAACAGAGACTTGGTAGAAATGGCCATAGCTAAGGTCCTGATTGAAAAGCATACAGCTTGTTCAAGGAGGACTTGGCCATGGGGAAGAGGTTGATGCTCAGACTAAAGCTGTGATGTGTTTGCTGCAAGACTGCTGGTGCTGGTTGTTGGGAACAGGGTCAGAGACAGTCAGCTATGGACCACCAAAGAAGTGGAGTGAATGAGGCTGCTGCTGAGCATTTGGCAGATCAAATCACTGGTAGTGCAAACCAGGACAACAGGTAATAGAGAACAGCCAGCACGACAGTGAGAGATGTATCACATCAACCCCCACCTAGTTCCCCTCTATAACAGCACAACAGGGTGGAAGGAGGGGTGTCAAAGCTTGACTGCAGTGAGGCTTTTCATGCCACCTTTCCTGTCAATCTTCAGAGCAATCAGAGTCTCTAAAACAGATTGTGAATGATTTGCAAATTTCGTGCAGGGAGGATCTATCAGTGGCTTGCTGTGAAAGTGGGAGAGCTTTTAGGTGAGGTACCTTATGGTGCCTGTCAGGGGTCTGGGACTGTTTGATATTGCACTTGTGACTTGGGCAGTGGAGTTAAAGAATCTACATGCAGGGGCCTAAAGGTGACACCAACCTGAGAAAAGGTGTCATCGCTTTGGAGATCAGCATTAGTATTCAGTGTCACTGTGGAAAAAACTGAGAAATTAAGAGAAAGCAGTTCTGCTGAAAAAAAAATTAAAAATATGTATGTATATGCACACATTACATCTAGTTTTCAGTAGCAGAAGCACAAGCTGACAGTGTTGGACTAAGCATGGCAGGAAAGGCGATTGAGGGCTTAGCACCAAATGGGTGAATAACTGTGTTTTTCCAGAAAAATCAAACCAGCCATCACTTGCAGACTGATAACCTGAGGTGTTGTACAGGAGAGGGGCAGTTGCCTTTTGCTCACCCACACCAGTGTGATGGGGGTGTGAGCAGAGTTTCTTGTTTGGGCGGGGGTACAGGGGGAAAATGAGAAGCTGGAGTGATGTGAAGGTGAACTGCAGGGAGCCTCAAAGTGCTGGTGGGCCACATGCTGTGTGGAAAGGTTGGGAGAGATGGGCTTGTTTAATCTGAGGTAATGGGAAATGGAATGGGATGAGGTAGTAGCTTTTTAACTTGGCAAATGATTACAGCAAGAGAGAAAGGGAGTGAACTGTTCCCAAAGCCCAGTGTGGCTTGGAAAAGGGGGGTTGATGGCTCAAATAGATTTTTGAGGCTTATCCAGGGATGTGGTATACTGTTTTAATAAAATCACTTGGGCATCGTGTGTCAAAGTGGCTGTGTGTCCGGCAGAGTTGATATCATTAGCCCCTAATTACAGACTCTCTTATCTGAATTAGCTTATGACATCCAGTGATCTGTGTTACAGAGGAGAATAGGATAAATTATGAAACTATTGCCTTAGGCTGTACAATCTTATACACAGAATTTTATATTTACTGATATATATCTTTTGATAAGTATCCATGTCTTTGGATGCTTGTTTGAAATATGTTTTCTTTATGGTTAAGTTTCCCACCTGTAAAATTCATGTCTCTGTGTTGTGGTCTTTGGTTTTAACCCAGAAAAGCCTCCTGTTGGAGGCATTTGGCCACCAACCAATTAGCTAGGCAAACTACATTTTTCACTCAAATGTAGTTAATGACCCAAACGAAATGAAATGCTTGTTAAAGGCTGATTTAAACAATGTGGTCTAATGACAATGTTCTCTCCTTTCTGCCCACTCTCACTAACACTTCCACTTTATTTCAACTAGGCAAAAAGGAAACAAGCTTTTTAAGCAAGGCTGAAATGTGTCTATTGGCTGGAGTGAAGGGAGGCAGAAGTAGCTGGAGATTTTTACTTTGAAACTTCCCTAAAAATAATTAGAAGAATCATGTAATTGCTGTAAATGTATCTCATGGGTCCCCAGTGGCTTGTTTCTAAACACAGAAGGATTATTTAGGCATTCATGACAGCAACAAAAAGTACCAAATAAACGTAATGGGTTCTTTTTATATACAATAAAAATGATGTACAGTAGCTGCATGTTTTACTAATTTGGCAATAGAATCTCCAAGAGGTGGATATGGTTGTACTTTTAATGGATGTGGTTTTAATCTTTGCTGTGGATGCAGAGGCTGGATTTGTACTTGCAAGGGGTAATATGCTGTCTGGTTTTCCTGATGGTGTTCCACAAGATACTGGGTTATAGAGATGTCTCAGCACCCAGAAATGTGGCTGTCTCCACTTGCTGTGTCACCTGCATTGCATGTTCCTCCCATGAGGTGGGAGATGAAAATGATCCTGAAAGTCTGCTAGGTAACCCGAGGGGGCTGTCTTGACCAGCCAGTGCCGGCAGAGGAGACACCTGGTCTGTGGTGAGACCAGTCTGAGCCCATGCAGGGAAGGTGCAGATGCTTCTTTCACCCCCTGCTGTCCGCACTGACACAACAGCTCTGTTCCTCTGGCATTTTTAAAGTGGTTCTTTTGAGCGTGCTTTTGGGATGCCTTTGAGGCTGCCATGACACAGGCTTCTGCTTCCCTCAATTTCAGGTAATGCAAAGATCCCTGTGAAGTCTTCCAAGGGAGTAATTGTAATGTGGGTCTTACTGTAGTGCCGTAGATGCTGCTGTGTATCTTTCCTCTTCTTGCAAGTAGTCCAGTTGGGCCAGCATTTTGGGTCATGTGAGGCAGTGGTGTATGTACAGCTCCCCTTTGTAGGGCTGCAAAATCCCAGGGGGGTGAAGGCAGAGATGCTTTCCTGCAGTATGAAGTGGAGCTCAGTGCCTGTTGCAGGACGCAGTGGCTTAGTTTTCATTGCGCCTGTGATGTGTGTTGCTGCATGCAAATGGATAAACCCTTTCTGGGGCACTTCTGCCCCAAAGCTCAGTGTAGCATGAGTGGCACAAATGCAGATGTTGGAAAGAACTGGGATTAAATCCACCTCCACTGCTTCTCTTGGATTGTGTGATTTAGCATCACCAATGCCTTGAACTCAAGTCTTGTTGCTTACTTTTGTTTCGCTGGGTTTCCAGAATAAGTGAAGTTTGGAGGGAAAACTCTCATTGATTGATCATACATATATAAACATACACGTAAGGTGGACACATGCCGTAGTAACAGTGCCTTTCCCTCATCCCCCTCTGCTTACAGGACAGAGATCTTACTGCTATATAGCATGGATACGTTTGTCCTGTGATACTGAACTTATAGCATCATCAGATAAATATGCACCTTCATTTTGGCTTGGATAAATCAAGTAGATAGTTAAATTAGAAGGGAAGACTTGTGATCTGATGCCTTTTCCTTTTTTTTTTTTTTTTTGTTTTACATTGAAAAAGCTTGTATGCAGCAAAGCAGACTGACTGCCTGACTTTGGGATGTTGGTTAGGTGAGGTGAATCCCATTCTCTGTTTGGATCTTAAAGGTTGTGTATAAGAGCCATTGGTGGAGACATATGAACACTGTAAATCTTTTTACTGCATGTACCAATCATAAAGAGAAGTGATCTTCAAATGACATCATCAACGTAAAGGGCAGTAGGAGAAGTTCCAGCTTATGACCCAATAAATCATCAAGTAGTCTAGTAATGGACATTGAGCCTAGACAGTTTTGCAAAGTGAGTTCTCAAATAAAATGGCATTCTGCATTGAAATGTGGGCTCCAAACTTGCTTAGCTAGTACCACTTAAGCTGCTTTAGTGAGATCATTTTGGATTTCCACAGTCGACCAATCTTCCCAAATTGTTCAGTGTCTAATGTAATCCCAGATGTATTTACCATACCTCATTGTATTTATAGAGGTGACTAGGCCATGAAGATGTGGCTTATTTCCAGGGACAAGAAGTACGGGTTCTTCAGTGCATTTTCTTCTTCTAATAGCAATGCTGTGGTGCTCTTGGAGTTTGCAGTGAACGCATTTGTCTTTGCTCAGTGACGATGGTTGGTCATTAGGAAAATGTACTTTGGTATTTATGGTTACAGGCATATTGACCTTATTGCTACATACAGCAGTGATCAGATCACAGCCAGGCACCGTTAGGAGAAGGTGTAAGAGTTACTAGGTACAGCTTTTTCTGAGCAACAAAAATGGCTCCAAGGTATGGCAGCTGGGAAGGGCAGTGTATAAGAGGTAAAAGTCCTTGGTTCAAGTATGATAAACTGGTGGCTACGGACTTTTTCCTTTTCTTCTTCACTGATTCTTGTCCTCAGGTAACACACAGGCGCTGTTAAACCACATGTTCATCTGGTGCTTTTATGTATAGCTGCCGTGCAGTAAGAAGACTCACACTACTTGGTATCAGTGTGAGGATGTGGCCCATAGGTGTGTCTACTGGGTGGTGGCGCTAAAACATGCATTTGAGAGATTCTCTGCTCCAGAAAACTTTTTTTTTTGTAGTGTCCAGCTGTAGTTTAGTCACTTTACTGTCAGTGTATGCATATTTGCATTGCCTGTTGTTTTCTTGTCAGAAGTGTCTCATTAGGTTACATTTGCAAGACAAATGTGTGATATCCTGAAGCACAATTCACATTTTGTCGTAGGCTTTAGTGTAATTCCCAGCAACAAAAGGGCCTGATCTAAGCTAGGCAAAAGGCATGCTGTTCTGTTGAGCACCGTGATGGTCTGGTGACATAATGAATTACACACAGCTGGTTTTTCTCTGGCTTAGGAATTTTGTTTCATTATTACTCTATCTGTGCAATTTCTTAATATTCTGGAATCTGGGCTCTGCTTGCAGGCATATCAGATTATTTATATGCTAGAGTGAAATATTATGTGGAGAGGAGCACAAAATGTGCTGTATTTGTGGGCAACTGGGTATGTAATGGTGTATAAGGAATCAGGAGCTGCTACTTGACTGCAATATCTCTTCTTTCTCCTTCAGCCCCAAGCCCAAGTGTACGAGAGACTTATTGTTTGTAAACTACTTCTCCTAGCACTACTTCTCTGTTTCACCTTCCTAAAACTCTTTCTTGGCTAGCAGCCTTTTAGACAGTTGACAGTGGTAATTAAATAAAATAGACTTCAAGGGGATGGCTGACATGCCTTGTGTTCAGCTGCAGTGTTAACAAGGCTGGGCCTTTGGGCTTGGAGTTATGATCTCCTAGAGGACGTGTGGCATATACTGGGTGTACTGTGCTCTCGTTGGCTTCAGAAGGAATCAAGAAGGACATTTAGTATAGGGAACAGCTGGGGCACACTGGGATGAAACGGAAACTCTTGAAAGGGAAATGTCAGAGGACAGGAGCACCGGTTCCTACTCCCCAAACCAGCAAGGGCAAAAGAGTTGAGGGTCTGACTGGGAATGTGGGGGACAGATTTAAGATCTTGCTCTAAGTCTCAAATGTCCATTTTTTATACGTCAGGCTGGGTTACTCATAACTAGAATATTAGGCTTATGGAAGAAAAGACTGAGCTGAAAGTCTCATGTGTCTGTTATGAAATCTGTATGTATGATCGTATGAAATACTTTGTCAGAAAGTGTAAGTTTGTCTAGCAGACAGTTTTGTTAGTGTATTATTAGTGATCACTTCTGACTCCCCATCTTCTTAACGAAGAGCATGAGGAGCAATGTCTTTGTTCTTTGGGTCCTTCAATTGGTCAATCACATTTCCTGCTTGTATGCAATAGTATTAAATGCCCTTCAGTTTTTAAAGTGGTGTTTTGTTAATGCAACTGCGTCTTGCTTTCCTTCAGGATTTTGCTACATCTTCACCAATAGTGATGAGAAACTTTATTTTGCACTTTGTGCTTCTGTCCACCTCCAGTGAAATATATCTTAATATAATCAAGTAGTGTGTGGTTTACTGCCGAATCCAGTGTGCTTATGGGTTTCCATTTAGGTAATAGGGTATGCCCGACTTGGCTGCTTACAGCTAGAGCACTTGACTGCTCTTGCTGTTAAGGGCTCAGAGTCTGGGTTAGATTTCTCTGGAGAGCAGCGTTCTGATTTAATAGCTGGTCTGCAGTTTCATGAATTACATCCAGAGAATTGTTCAAGATGGATGATAACATAAATGGGTTACTTGGGCTAATTCAAGACACTTTCTTGAGCATGCTAGGTCAATTTTCTAATAGATCAAAGTGGGTGTGTTTCAGAAAACTGCTGGCACACACGGATGTACGCTTTCACGCTGCCTCTCAGAGATCAAGGCAATTCCAAATTCTGTTCTATTTCAGTCTATTCACACTTCATCTCTATTTGAGACTTTTGGAACTGGGTGAAGCACTGGAGATTGTGCTATAGGGACTGACCTGGGACCAGTAAGTAAAAGGTCTAGATGTTCCCTTTCCATCTCTTCAATTCCGTGAAATAATAATTGCAGGATGGGGAATACTGGTGAAGCAGAGTTCCTAGGTTGAATTGCAACCTTTGCTGCTCTCCACTCTGGTAATAATACCCAGCAATGGAAATGCAAGCAGTCAGATGTCTGGATATTTACCCTAGGCCTTTCTACTTCAAGATCTTTTTTCCTCTGCTTGATGAATCGGAGTTGGGAAAAAAGCCACAGCATGAATCTGTAGTTTGCTATCAAATCAAGCTACAGCAAAGCCTCCCCTTGTTGTATGGTTTGGCAAATTTTCCTAAATGCATAAACGTATCTGTAAGCTCAGATGTGTGGCTGAGGCTGGTGGACACCCTGACATCTAGAGATGGAGTGCAGCAAAACCCATTGGAGGGATGCAGGTTTCACAGATGCATATTCACCCATTTAAGAGCACAGGAATTTGGTGGGTATTTTGTGTCTAAATCTTTGTCATTAAACAGAAAGGGAGACATTGCCTGGAAGGTATTACCTAGAGCGTGCCCTTCCAGTGTTACGGCAGTGATTCCGAAGTCAATTAATCTGGCAGTCCTCATCATCTCCTCTTCAGCAACCAAACGTGCTATGCCTAATGTTCTGCTGATACTCACTAGAACAGTGGACCTCACACATTGATTTGGTTTTGTCTAGTTTCACACAAATGTGCATGGGGTATGTGCTTTCTGTGAAAGATGCCAAGAGGGATTTTAGCAGAATGCAGATTGTGGATGGGCTGAAACTTTCCTGTGGCACACACAACAATTGCCCTTCCTGTACAGTCAGTAGACATAACTGGATTTTGTTGCCTGAGAATGAAGTTGCTTTTCTCTTTTATATACTGTAGTGTGAAAGCTGGAAGGGTAGATTCTGCTTGGAACTTTATTTTCAATTAATAATAGCTTAAAAGGACTGAAGGAAATGTAAGAAGTTTTTGTGACATTTCAGTTAAACATAAATTCTTCATTTTTCTTTTCATTCTGACTTTTGATACTGAATTTTCTCCATTTTTTGGTGGTTTTTGTGAATATGAATAACTTCCTGAATTAATGTGAGGATTTTTTGTTTGTTTGTTTCCAGTACTGAGATTTTTTTTTTGTCAGGTGACTTGTGGGCTTATTTATGAGCATGATACAAACCTAAAGTTGCTTAAGATGGCCAAAACCTGGGGTTTTTATATGTCAAGTTGTTTGTGGGACTGAATGTGGGTCTTGGCCAAGTATGCTGCTCCTCTGTTGTCATGCGGAGAGGAACCACTCTGACTCTGGGCATCTGCTCTGTTTTTTCTGTAGGACTCTCACCACTTCACATCAAGGAGAGGGTAAGCCATAAAAGGGAAACTGGTCTCTGGTTATTTTCATGTAAAGGGAAGATACCTGTCAAAGTCTATTCCTCCTTGAGAAGCTGAGCTTCAAAGAAAGCTGATAAAGTGCCTGGTGAAAGCTTCCTAGTCTTTTGTTGTAATCACTGGAACAGACACAAAGGAGGTGATGTATCAGGGGTACTTGTGTCTCAAGTGATGTCTGGGGATGGAAGAGTATCCTGGGTTGATTTTTGTGTAACTTTAGGAGTGTTGAATGAAGCTGGCTTACACATTTGATAATCCATTACTTTTTTTTTCTTATTTTGCATAACTAGTTTAGTTGACAGCATACTGGTTTTGCTCCCTTGATCTCTGTTCGGTTTGACTGTATTTTCAATAACTACTTAGTATAAAAATAAATGTGCAGGCCGCATCAAATAAACTAATTAAGGATTAGAATGAAAAAGTGTCAAAATCCGAGACCTCACCGAGGCAGATTAGTCACTGCATATGAGACACGATCTAATAACTAATGGGTTGCTGTAGTAACGGGGGAATCAATACCCCTCAGCTGGTCAGGGAGCTGACAGTAATTTCTGCTGGGTCATAGATTCTGGAAAATGAAGTGCCACCTACTACAACACAAGTAATCTCTGTGGACTTTTTGACAACAGAGCATCCTACAAAGTTTATATTAAAGAAAATATTAATCTCCCAAGTCTGCTTGTTTATCTCTGCAGGGGTTATCTGATATTGTTACAGCCACAGACAATTAAGTTTAGACTCCTATGTGAACTCTCAATGGGTTAGCTTTGGAAATAAGCCTTTGGTTTTGCTTACTAAGTGATAGGTTTGTAGGACGCATCAGTACAGGGTGTTGAGTATAGGAAAGAAAAGCTGGAAGAGTACAGTCTGCTATCTGACTACTACTGAACTTCAGTAGGAGTTCTTCTTGAGTAAGAAGTCAAAAGAAGTTCAGCTTGGGTGGAGAGGAGGACTTAAAAAGGAGGGTTGCAAATTAGGCACTTAAAAAGGGGGTTTGCAATTGAGCTGTTAGGCTGGACTTGCTGTAGGCTGTGTGTGTTTGTGTAGTCTCTGTACCCAAAATTTCCACAGGGATAATCATCTTTCCTTGTCTTCTCAATTGAATGCAAGCCCTCCAGGATAGAGACATTCTTGGGCATCTGAGCAGCGCCTAGAACAGTGTCAGCTGTGTACCTTGATGGAAAAAGAGGACACAACTCCATGCTGGAACAGGCAGCAGAGCTCTTCATGACTGGGAGCTAAAACTACCCGGTGCAGAAACTTGAGAAGGAAACTTGCAAGCAAAGGGGACCCTGGCAGCTCTTTCCCACTTGCAGGCAGGGAGAGGAGAGAGCCCTTTGAAGCACAAGGAGTTAATGTTAGTCAAAGAGCTACAGAGGGATAATAGGGACTTTTTCAAAACATCTAGGGGGTTGGTAGTGCAGGAGCGAAAGTAGGCCACACACTAATGAGGGGAGTGGTGGTGTTAATTACGTCTTGAAATTGCCTGAGATACTGAGCTCCTGAAATTCATCTTCAGCAGAAAACCATCAGGAAAATAAGTTTGGGCAATTAGGAGATGGGGGAAGAAAGAGTGTAAAAATAGCCTGGATAATTAAGAGCAGATAAGGGAACATCTAAGAACTGGCAAGAAGTGCAAAGGGAGCCCGTTGCCTTTGCTAAGCTCCCATACGCTGATCTTACGGGCTGGGAGCACTTGCTGGCACAGGTGATGTGAAGGACAGGTCCCCAGCCCTGCTGATGTGTCTGCTGGTGGCTCAGCTGTGTGAGGCTGCTGGGAGCTGAGGGCATGTCTCCTGCCTGGTACCACACTTGTGGCAGTGCTGCTGACACCCCTGTGCCGCAAATCCCCGCTGAAGTCGGTTAGGGCAGGTCTCAGCTGTGGGTACAAGAGGGGGTTTGACATGAAGCCACTGGCAATTATAGCCCCAGACCTATGCGAGTGGCAACCTGCTTACAGGGTCATTGGGGAGCAAATGTAGCTCCAAATCTTTTAGGTGGGCCATGTTGTGGAAAGGCATGGCTGCCTTCTGCTTTCTGCAGCCTCCTGCTGTGGTATGGGCTGTGAGAGCGCGCCTGCTCAGCACAGGAAGAGAACAGGGAGCTGCTTCCCATTCAGCTGCTCCCCCATTTTTTGGGACTGGTGTATAGTGGGGAAAAGCCCAGTGCTAACTCACTCTGATACCCAGTGACAGCTCTGCAGCTGCTGCTGGCGTTCTTGCTGGTTGGTACATAATGTTGGTGAATAATAATTCCTGACCTAGTAGAACAAGAACTCTTTTATCAAACACATTTAAAGAAAAATGACAGCCCGTGTAGCATGTAATGGAATGGATGATAAATCGCAAAATGAGGAAAACCTATTGTGTTAGTCCTGCTGGTATGAGTCCCTGTTCGTGAGGTCCATATGTTATGTTTTTTGATGACATAAATTTAATGAAATTCTCTGGAAATGCTGACCAGAAGTCAATATACAACTCAGTCCCAAGAAGTTTCCTAATGTCTTTGTTTGTTTTAGGTAATAGATCTGTTGGTGTGTATCTCTCCTATTAAGTGCTGTGATAGGATGCTATAATGAAATTACAATATGAAATGGTAGCTCGACTAAAGTGGCATTATCAGAAATGTCACCTCCTAACAAATTAGCAGTTGCAATGTTTGCCCTCTGGTTACAAAACATTGTTCCTTTTGTCTTTTACTATAACTTATAACAACAAAGCCTGTGATGTAAATGCCTGCAGGGTATGTTTCCAGTAGCTAAGTGTGAAGTATATTTCAGTGGGATATGGGGAGGGAGAAAAAAAACCAGACACTTTTTAAAAAATTCAAGACAAAGGATTTTTGGCCTTGGGCAGTCCAGCTACAGATGCTGTGGATATAGGGGAGGTGGGACTGGTTTTCTATTTGTTTATTGTTTTCTTTTTAAAGAAAATAAAGATACCCACATCTCATTTTGTAATCCACAATCATTAAAACAGACAAAAAAACCAAAACAAATCTGTCCCAAGAAGAAGTAATAATTAATTTCTCTGGAGATCGATTTATGAGGGAGAGGTTGCAGATTTCAAATGAGTGAGATGCAGTTTGTATTTACAACTTCAGAGCCTGGAGATCAAGTGAGGAAATAGATTGAGATTTTAAATTTTTTTTTAAAAATTTTTTTTAAGCTGAAACTAAAAATTCTCAGGTCTCAGTGCAAAGACCTCCATTGGATCCTATGTTTTTCCTTCAACAGGGCATAAGAAGAATTGCAAATTTTGGAAAATATTTAGAAAACCCTAAGCCTCAAATCCATGACTAACCCTAGCCCCGCACATGTTGGAGCAGGTTGAGGGGGGCCCCCTGTCTCCGGCCCAGCTTGGGGGGAGATTCCTGAGGAGTTGTGCCCAAATCTCTGCCCTGAGAACAGGACATGCAGCATCTTGCTGGAAAGCCCACCTGGCTCTCAGCTCTCCTGCCCTTATTGGGCCGCTCCATGTAGGTGGGAGGAGATCTTTATAGAAACTTCTCTTCCCTGTCCCTTGTCAGTGGCAGTGGTCCCCAAAGTGGTCAGTAAAGAGCTGGCCCTTGGGGTGGGTGTGCAGGGCTTTGGCCAGCTTGGGGCTGCCTCCAGGGAGGCTGCAGGGCATGTAGGACAGGAGAGGGAATGCAAACTAGATACCCAGGAGCAGAGGAAAAAGAGATAATGGATTTGGTCAGCGTGATGAGCCACAATCGACACATGCATGGGTTAATGCATAGTGTTGTGCAAGCCAACTGTGTGCAAGAGTCTGGAGCTGCTCTTTTATCCCAGTGGGTTTTTGTTTTACCAAGCCGATGTGTTCATGGTTAATAATCTTTGCCTTTACTTTTCCAGGGAATCAAAGAATGGACTACCTTGTGCTCCTCAGGAGCAGTACCTGTCTTCATTTCAACAAAGCAGTTGGAGCCAGTCTCCAGTTAGCTATAACTAAGTGTTGGTTTTTATTTTTAAGATGCAACAGAGAAAACTTAGCGTATAGAAGCTTAATCCATAACAGTGACACTTCACTTATCCAAGCAACTGGGAAGTGCTTAAATACTGAAGCCTGTGGCTTAATTATTTACCTGTGGCTTAATTGGGTGTAATTTTACTGAAGAGTCTGTTTATTTTCCACTGGAGAGGCTCTAAGATGCTTCTAAATGAAAATGCTACTGGTCCCTACCTGTGCCCCCTGACATCAGTAGCGAAGAGCTCATTTGAACCTGCAGGAAACTGGAAAAAACCCATGTTTTCTCTGGTGCCATCAGGCTGTGGTTTCCTACTGTTCTGCAGCTGGGAATGCCTATCTGTGGGGTGAGGAATACCTTTATTTCTGCACAAGTTGCACTACTCGCATCTGGCCTGGGAGCGTTCAGCAGAGCAGGGCAACATGTGAGCTATGGTGGGTGCTGTGCTGGGAGCAGAGCCCTGTCTGGGGTGGTCCCACAGCAGCACCCTTCAGCAGCACCCGAAGGGCTTAAGAGTAAAGTTCTAGGTGGGCTTAGTGAGGCTCTTGTTCTTCTGTTGTTTATTGGGAACTCATTTGGTTTTCATCCTCTGTAAATTCAATGTTGGTAATTATTTCTCTCCCAGAGAAGGTTCATTTGTGCAGGATCAGATATTCAAAGTTATGCGCATATCAGCGTGTCTGTGGGTATTTGCTGTTTATATTCCAGGCACAAATCCCTGGTGAATAGAGACAGAGCAGGGGCTGTACCCTGGCCAATCGTCTTTATTTAGATGACCCTTTCAACTTCAATGTGTTATTCTTGCATGCCTAAGAATAGTTTTCCTGCATGAGAGGTTAGAGGATTGAATATTGTGGCTTTCCATTTGCATGCCCCGGTTAGAAGCTAAACCGGTGATTGTATCCAAGCGTGTGGAAAAGCTCTTCCTACTGTTTTGCCAGTGTAAAGTGCTATGAAAAGATTTTTATCTTGAATATCCATTTAATTCAAACCAAATGTGCTCAGACATTTGTGCTGGCTAGGTTTTCAATTCAGAAAGGTCTGATTTTATTTCTCTTCGTTCCTCCCCCTCCCCAGCACAGAGGCTCAAACCAGGAACCTCCTTTTGAATCTCTGTAGGCAATTTTCTTATAGTACTTGGATCTCCAAGCTTCATTGGACTTCTACAACAACAGAAGCTTTATATCATTGGTTTTTCACCCCAAAATGCTTAGTTTCTATTAACAACCTTACAAAAAGGGCAGTGTATTACTACTTGGTGATCCCAATGATAAATGAAGCACATTATATGTGAAGTAAAGGCTCTATTTATCCTTGCTCCTTTTTTTTTTTTTTCCCTACAGTCCCAGCAGGTTTAATGTGAGTAGCTTTCGATGACCTTCATAACAAATCAAGAATAAACCTCAGTGCATTCTCATGGAGGTGGACAGCATAGCAGAAGTATCTTTTTTTTTATTTATTGAAACAACAATAATAGCAACAAGCTGTAGTAATAGTATTTGATAATGCAAAAAAATTAATGTTCACTGAAAGCCAGGTGCCAGCACTATTTGATTGTTTACCAACATAGTCATAAAGAAACAGAGTTATTAAAGGATCTGAAATCACTCAGTAATTCAGCTGCTGACGTTGATGGATGGAACTTGGCTGTTCCTCTTTGCTAAAGCTGCTGACTGGATAAATGTTTTATTCATGAAGCCCAGGGCAGGAAGGGATGCCAAAGGTTTAAGAATATTTTAAGAAACTCTTTGAGATGTCAAGCAAGTTATCAGGTGTTGTTAAGCAAAGGAGCTGAAGTACTACATTTAAACATAACCGAGCTCTCAACATACACAACAACAATACATCAAAAGCCAGGATGCAGTTCTTGTCTTGAGCAGTATATGGAATGATGAGTTGGGAATACAAGTCCTTTTATTTCCTGCACCTTTGTACCTTCAGTCATCTCACAGCCTTGTCTCTTTGAGCATTGTTATACCAAAGGGAATTTTCACACACCACGTTGTGAATTTAGGCTTGGAAACAAATATTTAGATATCGAACCCTACAAGGTCACAGATTTATATCAAAGGCAAAATAAATGATATTATGACAATGTTCAGGGAAATTGCAGCCAGGAACCAACAATTTGGATCAAAGCAAGTGGATTCTACCTGACCGCTCAGTGGGAGAAGTTGTTCAAAATGGTAATTACCGAAAGGGCCATTATAAAAATACAGGACAATGATGAATTTCCCTCTGTCCTCCTCTCTCTGCCCCTGAATCCTCTTTGTCCAAAGGCAACATCTGCCAACAGCGAGCCTATAGCTCCTTGCTTATTTGGTGTGGTAGTGCTGGTTTGCAGCAGTGAAGGACCAGTGATTCTTTCAAATGCCTTGTTTCTATTCTATGAGCATTCAGATCTGCATCCTTTGAATTTTTTTTTTTAATGGAAAGGTATGTTTTGTATAAGAATTTTAATGGCGAGATCCTTAGCCCTGCAAAGTCATGCATGGACAAGTGTTTGAATATTTCATAATCTATATTAATAACTTCTTTTAAGGTTCTGCAGTCTTGTAAGAGCAGAACAGATGAGCTCTTGATGGAACTGAACTGTCAATCTGAACACAGTGACATTAGAAGATAGCTGTTTCCAAGTCTAGCTGTGTGAAACGTCCCTTCTTGCCAAGGGAGCAGCAAAGTATAGTTTAAATGTGCCTTATTATGACATCTCAGGAGTATAAAAATTGGGAAAGGCATTAAAAATGAGTAATTAAAATTGAAGACTGATAGATAATGGTGAATAAAAAGCAGGTAAGTACTGTGCTCTCACTGCCCTCTTGATTTGCAGAGACTCAGTGCTAAAGACCAAAGCATATTTCTCACAGGCCCCAGTTCAAATTCAAATCCAATAGAGTGACAGTGAAAACTACTGTCAAAAAACCCTGTCAAGTTGTATCAAAATAAGTCACTATATTACCTCTCTGTATCTGTCAAAGACATTGATTATTTTCAATAGAGGAGCCCTCTGACAGTTGCTGAAACTGAAGAATCCTGTGTTGAAACCATTTGGTTGACACATGTCACTATTTCCTAAACAGATAAGTCAAATATGTTATTTTTGACTCCTGTGAGAGAAAGTATGTTTATGTAGTATTTTGAGAGATAAATAATGCAGAAATAAAGGAACATCCGTTAGCAGTTCAGTTTCTCAGCTATTTGTATCAGTGTTATTTTGTAGCATGTTTTTCAAATGTTCTTTGCATAAATCTTGTGTTCTTTTGGTGGCTGTGATACATTGCAGGGATTTGCTAAGATACCCTGAAGTAATTCAGATAATCAGCGAACCATATTGCTGCTATTCTTGATCACAGCTGACAATTTACTGTTGACTGCACTAAACTTCTGTTTCTTACCAGCCACACGTCCGTAGCAGTGATACAGACGTCAGTGTTCTGCAAAATGCCCCTTTATATTGCAGATGGACAAACTGAGAAGGGCAAAATAAGGACTGCATCTTGGACTTGCTGCCAGTTTTTGGAGTGAAGCTGGGTTCAAGCCTGTGCCCAAGCTCTTTTGTGTAACTAAGGATTTTCACAGGGTGCATGTGGGCACCCCTGTTTTTATAGATGCTGGCTTTGCAATCCTGCCAGGCATCTTTAGCAGATGGGAAAGTCTACCTGTCTTCTTCCTCAACTCCATCATGTCTGGCGTATATGTCTCTTTCCAGCTGAAACTGTATGAAATGGAGGGTGTTTCCAATAGGTTCCCTTGGGAGGAGGCTGTTGAGTGGCAGAGCCATCATGAATTGCTAATGCTATTAAGAAGGTGAGAACTGGCTCAAGTCAGAGATAGGCTAATGCCCTTGTACACAGTCTTTATTATTCATTAGCCCATATTGTGCTTCCTCCTAAATATAATTCTGGCTACACTTGTATCGCATTAAGATAACACTAAATCTTCCTGTAATTTGAAGGAAATACTGCTCCCAGCTGTTGTTGCAGAAGTGAACTGAACAAAATCCAAAGAGGTACTAAAAGAACAACCGTAAAACTCCAACTGCATTTGGCACAGATCTCCTTTGGTGCCATTTATCACAGAAGTGGTTGTGAGTGGACTTCTGTGCTTATGAACATTGTGGCTGTATACTCGTAGCATTTTACATGTTGGGAGTGGCTCTGCCAAAACAGAATGAGCTCCAAAACCCCTCAGGTACTCGAGCATTTTGATGCATCATTTCTTCAAAGACATCCAGGTGCCTACTATTGGCTCACCACAACAGAAGTGGTGCCCTAAGTTCCTGTGATGAGCTGGCCTGAGCAGGACCTCCCTGTTTACACTGAATCCACCTGAATGAAGTACAGCGCTTAAGCATCTTCTCTGTTAGAAGCTTCTCCTGTCCTGAGGCTGTAAGCTCTTTGGAGAAATGTAATTTTGGTTTGCGTTTGCACAGCGTTTAGCAGATAGGGTCCTTGCCCGTGCAGCTGCTCAGGAAGTGCCAAGATGAGTTAATATTAATAATACTACTAAAAATAAGCATGTGTAAATAGGGCTGGCGACAGGCTCAGAGTTCTAACAGCTCTGGAAGGCTTTGATCTTGCATTGGTAGAGATCAGGATGTGCCGCCTCCCCAGATGACAGGCTTGGATAGAGAAAATAAAAAAAGAGCTATAAACATAGTCTGTAAAGTATGCCTCAGTCATTCTCCTCAGGCTCCCTTCCCCATTAGCTCTGATGATTTACTAAGAAAGCGTGTCTAAGTACCAGCAAAAAAGCAACTCGGAAATTAACCCCAGCAAACTTACAATCTCACACTTGACCCCAGAAGTGTATAGTGTTGGTCATCCAAGTAGTAATGGCTCAGCATAAAGCAGAGGAGAAATGTGCCATTAAAAGAGAAGCACAGAGTGAGCTGCTGAGTGGTGACAGCTGTTAAAAGATACAAACCAATGCGTGATTCTGACAGTGTATTATATTCAGAAGACAGAGGGGCAGAGAGAGGAAAGAAGAAAACAAATGGGGTTGCTCTGTACGTATGGCCAAAGGGAATCACAGCATAAACACTACCAGCCAGAAACTGTAGGGGAGAGAAGCACCAGCCACTGGGGCTGGCACTGGCCAGAAGCCTCATGGTGAAGGGGAAAATGCTGGAGGAGATTTGGGGGAGCATCCATCCAGCAGTTGGATGGCAGGTGCTGAGGGTCGTCAGTGGTAATGAACTGAAGACAAGGAAGGAGCATGATTTAGGGGGCAGTGGCAGACTGTGATTTTTGTCTGACTGCAGATTTGGTTTCTGAGCAAATCGGATTTATGCTTCTCTCAGACAATTCTGCTAATAAGCCGATGACTCAGAGCTTGCAGCAGATGGGTTTCTTTAGCTGAGGTAGAAACTATTGTTTTTGTCCTAAAAGGAAAGTAACCATTTTTCTTTGCTTGAAAGCTGATCTCTGGAAAACATGATGATTTTTTTTCTTCCCAGCAGAACTACAGCTTTTTCAAGTAACACCCCACTATGCTTCTGGACTCTCTTATCTAATATGCTACAGTTATCATTAGAAATAAGTAATGTGTGATAATTTAGTATGTTGTATGCTTAGGAAAACTGTTGTCTCTTTATATCAACTCCTGTAACTAATAACATCCCAGAACCACTGCCAAAAGCCACAGCTCTAAGTGGTGATTTGAGGTGAGCTCTTCAGCTGCCTGAAGGGCAAAATGCCTCCTGTCCATGGCTGCTGGAGGCTGCTGCCAAGAACTTGGGAATATTTCTCTAGTAGGAACATTTCTATCTAAATCCTTAGAAAGGGACTTTCATCTAGATGTGAAACTGCTGAAGATTCCCTTCATCTCTTCTCTTCCTCTTGTGGATGTTCAGAAACTTGATTCCTACTAAAGTAATTCAACACTTTTTTTGAGAGAGGAAAAGCATCCACTCTATAGGAAGTCTCTGAAGGATGCCAGTGAGCATGAATATATCATTATAAAAAGACATTCTACATTCAGAAACCACATGTGGTCTGAATTTCACTGAGAGGTGTGTTTCTCTTCACAGGCTATAGAAGTGTGTGGTACATAAGGTGATGAAGCCTTTCCTGACATTGTTTTGTTTAAAATCCTTTTGAAGACTGTCATATTCACCTTTCTTGAAAATTGTGTTGCAGCAGGTAGAGAAGGTGCATTTTTTTGGCTTGGTGCTGAGCGTGTGAACATACCCTGGGAAGTGGCAGAGGCTGCTTGCCTCTTTCCCTCTGTGTAGGCTTGTGGTCCAAGTGCAGAAAGATGAGGTATGAGATTTGAAAATGCTTTAAAAATAAATTAGGCTTTTATTTATGTTATAATGCATGTATTCTTTAAAAATCTTATCTCTGTGGAGAGCTTCAGTAATTACATATGCAGCCGTTAGTGTGGTAGGCACCCTGTGAGCCTACACCCAGTGTTTTATGATAATCTGAAAAAAGACAGTAAGTAAGAACTTGGTGAATTTGATGCTCTGTAATTTAATCAAATCTAAACATGATTAAGAGTTTCCTTTGAATTTACCGAAGCTGTGTTATCCATCCAAATACTGATAGAAAAATGCAATGTGAGTAAAAGAAAGTTACTATTAATTGGATAGAACAGCTGATCTTATAATGGGGTAAGCTTCAAAACAGAAAAAGATCTTGAAGAGCTCAATGGAAAACATCTGCTCAGGTCTAAGCAGTGATCAGGAAAGCATAAATATAAAATGGCATGACATTAATTTGCTGAATAGAGGACAACACTGAAAATATGACAGTATTGTTCTAGAGATGGTGATGTGGCCTCACCTTGAGAAGCATGTTTGGTTTGGTTACCCTAATTAAAAAATGATAGAGCAGGAAATAGCAGAGGTTCAGTGAAGGGCAACAAACCTAATCAGACGCATGGAAAATACTTTACCAAAAAGATTTGCATGCAAGCAGAGACTGCAAAGGTTAGGTCTGTTTATTTTAGGGAAAACAATACATGGGATGTGCCACTGAGAGACAGCCTATGATGGATATAAATAAAACATCAATGCCATGACTTTTTCCATTCTTGGAGAAGAAAAAGAGACATCAAATTAAATTTGAAGTCAATGCATTGAACAGCTTTAATAGGAAGCACTTTTAACCTAAGTTTTAATTAGCGTATGGGACCCATTGCCACAAGGTAGGATATTGAGACCGACAGATTGGCATCGTTTGTATGATTAGCAGTATCATCTACAGTTAGGAGGGCTGGAATTTCATCCTTTGTACTTCCGGCCATATGCTAAACACAACTTTTCCCTCAGGCATACTGGTGCATAATCCTTCATTATGGGATTTTACAATGCCTTTTGAAGCAGCTGGCACAGGTTGGTCTCTAGGCCATTGCTTGACTCCAGCACTTTGAATGCTGTGCTAGTGACAAGGACTGGGCTATAATTCTTGGAATAAAAAAAAAAAAAAAATAAGTGTAGGAGTTTGCTGTTGTTTCCCCTCACCCTCCCCCCACACCCCTTTATTGACTTCCCTGTGAGTTGACTGTGAATACATCACCTTGGAGGAGGAGAGATTTTTGCTTCCTATGAAAGGTGTCTGTTTGCGTGTTCTAGACTGGTTTTACTTTCTTTGTTCTTTTAATAGCTTGTATCTTTTACAGTCTTTAATTATTGCACACTTTAGACTTTTTCACTCCAAACCAGCTGCCATCAATAAACTGGTCTAGTAATTATTTCTCTGGCTTCAGAAAAAGGCTATCGGGAAGTCAATGGCACTAGGAACAGGTGGACTGCAGAATGCCTGTTTGATTTGGTAAACAGCATTAAAAAATTGGCACTTTGACTTAGTTCGTCTAACAGACTAGTTCTACAGCTTTTGTTAATAAGATGCTGCATGTTTTCCAATGCCACAGCATACGTTATTTGTCATTGCAAGACATTTATTGCTTCTTGTTTCCCCCTTTTGAAAACATGGGAAGTTAAAAACACACATGAAATATCCATAGGGTGGAAATCCTTCCAAAACGTACAGTGGTGTTTGGTTGGGGAGAGCCCTTTGGGAAATAGGGAGGGTACAGATGGACAGGCAAAGTTAGAGCAGGCTGAGCCTGGGGTACAGTGTCGGCACAGATGCTCTGCTCTGTGCAGTTCCTACTCCGTGCCTGAAAATTGTGCTCTGAGGCGCTTTATGCTTGTAGGACAGTTTAGCCTAATGGAGAGCTGGTAACTTGGCACACAGGAAACCTGCGGTCTGTTCTTGGCACTGCTCAGACCTCCTGGGTGAGCTTAGGGAAGGCACTGCAGCGACCTCAGCCCTCTGCAAAATGGGGACTGTGAACCTTCAGTCCCATGAACTGGTTTTGTGAGCTACTGGGGAGCAGTGTTACTAAATGGCGGGGGGTGAGGTGGCTACTGCTCCTCTCGAGGACAGGGCTGGGCACAGGGCCAGGTTGGGGTGCAGTCAGCACACCCCAGGTTGCCCCGGTGCTGTAAGCTAATGGCTTTCCTGCCCCACATGGCATCATAACCCAGCTTTGATGCCAAATAATACATCTGGGTTTCTTTGTTCATCTGTTCTTGTAGTCTTGGGTTTTATTCCATGTTCCCCTCAACAGTTGCTGATGTTTGGAAGTGCTGTTTTCCACTGAGGGTCTCAGTAACTAGGCCCTGCAGGAAGGGCTTTGTAAGGCAGACAGCTGTTACTGAGGGGGCTCAGATGAGGCCATGGCTAATGAGAGAAGACGACCTGCCCCTTCCACCTTCCTGAGGATAAGCAGTGCTAAAAAAGATCTAGGGGACTTCAGTTCCCTTGCTCTCCTCTCCACGTTGCCTGGCAGAGCAAGGATGAAACCGACAGAGTGCAAACATCATCCCTCTGGGAGGGGAGACAGCATCTGCTCGTCCTGAGAGCTCTGTGCAAAAATCATTCTTCATTGCAGGTCACAAAGGAGCAAGTAAATAGATTCTTCTCTTATTCTGCCCCCAGGATTGGCTGTAAAGTGGTGATAGGGGATTTTTTCCTTCTGCTACTGCTCAGCATCAACACACGTATGTGGAGACTCTGTACCATGAAGGATAAAGAAGGTAGACATACAAACGCTGGGTTGTGGTGTGCCTCTTTTGTGTGCGTGTGTGGGTTCACTAGAGATTTGCTTCTTTCATATTAGTAGCTCTTACTAGCACACAGTCTGGTCATTCCTCATCCTAAGGACAAGCTGGGTGACAAAAGTGGGCTGATACCAGCTTTGTGGATTTTAAACTGGAGAGAGCAATGTCCCTGCGCACACTGACATCTGAGAAATTCTTATGCTTCCTGTGCTAGCAGTGCAGCTGTTAAAGCTCTGGAACATTTTTGGACAAAGAGTACTATGTTCCTGTGAGACTTTAAAAATGAATTAATAGAACATTGATTTAACTTACTGGCTTCTTGGATTGCCTTTGTTTCCAGGCAGTAAAAGTCTGCTTGCCAGTTGTCCAGCCAGAAGCCAGTACCTATAAAAACCTGCCCCAGGCAGTTTGTGGAGGGCCTTAGTTAATTAAGATATGCATTATCATTCCTGCTTTGGACTGCTTGTGAGAGAAAGTAAAAAGCACAACTAGACAACTGTCTCTTCCTCCTGTTTTGAGACTCATTCTTGATCCCACTGTGATTGCCAGCAGTAGACAAGGAACAGAGCCAGAAGAGTGAAAATTAATAGTGGTGGCATCTGAAACCTCCATCCGTGAGCTTAAAAAAATGCCTGCTTTAGAGTGGGATTTTGTTTTATGGGCGAGCAGCTCATTCCCCCAGGCTGAGTGCTGGAAAACTTAAAAATAGTGTGTAAAGATGCCTGCTGCCTTTCTGCATAAGGCTTCAGACAGCACATGGACTTCTTTGTGATCAAGTGGGATATGTCATGTTGTCTATGCAGCTGTGTCTATTCAGGCATATACATTTTACAAAGCAACTGTGTTCTTAATAGCCAAGGGTGAAATGATACCCTGAAGAGTTTATCCTCAAGTATCAAGGGCTTTTGGTTCTTGACACACGGTCTTAGTGAATAAGAAAGCAGCAATGCTTTGTTCTCAGTCTCCATCTCCTCCTTTGCCACCTTCCCTCTCACAAAGGTTCTTAGCTTCTTCCCTCCCACTAGCTGATTTGCACTAGGACACGGACAGTCCTTGTTCTTCATGCAGGGACCTTCTTTCCCTGCACACCTTCCTTGCAGCCTGCTCAGAAGTGCAGAGTGCCTAGGAAAACCCAAATGTGCAAATCTTACATTCTTCATAAAAGTTGTGTCTTGGCTTGAGGTTCTTGTAAGGAATGAGCTACAAATGGATAGCTGGTGAAAGAAGCAGGACTTTGCAGTAGGGCAGGGTGCCCAATGGTGGTACAAATCCTCCCCAGTGCCAAAGCAAACCTCCCAAGTGACCTGGGAACACAGCAAGCTCCAGTGTACCTTCAAGTGTACCTTTTTCCTTGAGGATGGATGAATCGGGAAAGGCCTCTTCTTGGATGTGAGCATGTAACTGCAGTGAGATGCCCGCTATTTCCTAGACCATCAAAAGCTTGTCTGGTGGTGGGTTCTTCAGGCTGCTATGGTTGAGTTGGACTTGACCTAAAAGGAGGTGGGGGGGAGGGCTCTGAAGGCAGTCAGCAGCTTCCAGAGCCATCTATTCCCCAGAGGAGTAAGGTAAGCTGCTAAGCCCTAGATAAAATGCTCATCACTTAGACAAATGCGCAGAGATCCTCAAATCCTCCCTAGAAATAGAGGATTGTAATATTAAACATAATTATGAAATGTCTATAGAGCTGCAGCTACAGATGGAGCTTTATGACTGGTTTGAAGTAATGCTGCACCAGCATCAATTATCCCCAGCAACTGCACAGAGATATTTTTGGGGTGATATTTTCATTTTACAGCAGCATTCGTTCACTTGCAGGCACCAGCCAGGTGTCTCCCCATTTGCACCCCAAGCATGCAGTGATCTCTCAGCAATGCGTGGCCTGTCATGTCCCATTGCTTCAATAATCAACAGCTCAGATGAACATTTTACCCTATTTTGGCACCTATGCTGTCAAAATTACTGTGAATGAGGGAGCCTGCCTCTCTGCTACTACAGCTGTGAATATTAGCTAGAGAGTAGCACTAAATCTTGTTTAAGCTACAGTCATTCCACCCAGTGATGAATGTCACTACCTGAATAATTTGGGTAATTTCCTGCAGCTCTAGTGTACTAGCAGAGAAATGAATGTTAATTTACTGCTAATTTAGTATACTAACCCTTAATTAGCAACGAGAAAGCTCTGAAATATTGGATTCTGAAAGCTCATCAAATTTAACCAAAAAAAAAAAAATCACCCCTCCCAGCTGAACTCTTCACTCTATTTGAGGTTATTAGCAAAATGCTATGGGAGTGCTGTTCATTACTTCTCACTAGGATATATGTAGCAAGGAACGCCCCCATTTACCACTCTCACTGCAGAAGTCCATTAAGAAAATTCTTGCTCTTATGCAGTATATTCAACCGTTGTACAGAATTGCAGTGTGCAGGTATGCTGTAGCTTTAGTGACAAGCAGGATTAATGGCAGAGGATATCAATGACTGGTGACTAAAAAGGTGAAAGAAAGGCTGAGTGGGTCTAATGACCTGGGTCATTGCTACAGGAGGCAGTACCTGGCTATGTAAAAAAGCTGGATGTGACGTGACTACATCATCTTCCACTTTCTTCTCTGGGCTGTTTTGCCCTTTCCAGTCAGGTCTAGTGTATCCTACTCAATATCCCTATTGATTTTTTTTTTTTTTTAGATTATGATTATATTTTGTGTGTGATAACTTGCACAGTAAGGCACAATGCTGCCTGGACGGGGTTCTGTGTGACATGAGTAGGGCATCATGCTGCCTTGCCTGTGAATGGAGAGCGTGTGCAGTGGGCTGAGTGATGATGGAAAGTGGTGGGGCAGGAGGGAGAAGGGATGTTAGGGAAACTGAAGACTGGGGAAAGGAAATTGAAGAAAGATGTGTGTGTCAGCTGAACTGCTGAAGCCAAACCAAGCACTAAGGTGGGCAATGGGCCAGCACATGACTTGTGTTGGTATGGGAGTATTTTTGCAGAGAAAAGACCAAACTGTCAGGTGAAACTTCATATTGTTGGAGATGAAATTACGTACAGTGCCATAATGCTCGAGAGCTCTGCTAATTGTTCAGCAGCAATTTCCCCTGCTGAGAGGGATTATGCATGTATCATGTGGCCCAGTAGCTCAGTAAGGAGTAGAAGAGCTTTCAATGGCAAAGAAAGACTTTGAACGTCTTTCCTGTCCCCGTGAAAGCTGGACCTGTCTCAGAGGGGAGAGAAAGTGGGAGCTGCTCTTCGTGTATGGCCATGCCCTGACTGTGGGGCATGGCTACCCAGCATCCATCTGTGCAACATCAGAAAAAAAAAAAAAAAAGCCCACCCAAATCTTTCCAGTTTTGATCTCTGCAGACTTGTCCTTCCTAAGTGCGCTCTGAGCGTGGACTTCTTTGATGTTTCTGCCTGGGTCCTCTTTCCTTGCAGCTTCTCTAGCGTACCTGGTGGGGTAAGAAAGCAGTTACCTGGTGTAAGCTGTGAGCATGGCAGGCAGGCTGCAGCAGTTTCTCCATTTGATTTTTTTTTTTTTGTTTTTAGAATTTTTTGGGTTTGGGAGATCAGCATTGCTTCATTAGTTACTGTTCTCATGTCAGGAGGAGCAGGGAACTGTTGTATTTGCATATTAGAAAAGGCCAATGAAAAACCGCTATGTGTACTTCCTGTTCAGCTTTCTTTTGGAGACTTTTTGAGGGTTTGTCGAGCCCTTCTTCCATGAAACATAGTTTTCTCCAGGAAAATTTTGCCATTGCCAAGTGAAATATTCCCAGAATAAAAAGAAGAAAAATGTTGCTAAGCTGTGATCTTCTCTTGCCCCTCTAAGCAGAAGGGGATGGAGATGTTAATACACAGGTGAGATGGATGCATTCTCCACCCTTGTTTTGTGGTGCTGACCATGTTGGAGAAGGAAACAACTATCTCTGTGTGCCTCTTTTTAGAAGCTATTCTTTACAAGGGCTGAGCTGGGAGAATCCCTTACTCCCTCTTGCCTTGTTAGACACATGCAAGAGCAGAATCTGACATAAAAATTAGCACTTAAAATTCATTATTTAGAGAAGTATGCGCTTCCATATTTATGTCATGGGTGTATTCCTACTGGAGCACTTTAATATGATCATGCATGTTGTGCTATATATATCTCTGCAGTATATTATTTAGACTTGGAGACTGAGATTCACCGAACCTGATGTAGATGTGTTTATCTTGTTTGGACACATGCTCTCTCTAGTAGTCAGTGGAAGGAAACTAGTACTTCACAAGCATCATTCATTGTCCAAACACAGACGTGTAGGACAAGTGAGGTGAAACGAACCCTAAAAGCCCCTGTTTCTCCATTGATGATGGGATTTTTTGGGTCAGGCCTGGAGGGGTGAGATCTCCAGTAAGGTGATTACCATCCCGCAACACAGTCTTCTGCAGAGCTCCAGGAAAGAAAGGGTCCTGGTGAACATGGAAAGAGAAAACTTAGGTTCAAGATGGGAAAACTTTTGCGTGTGTGCTTTCATAATTACCATTTCATTTAACAGGCAGCTTTAAGATCCATTTTACTACAGCCAAAACAGAGATCAGTAGTCACATTTAGATTGGGATTCACTATCCTTGGAAATTGTGATTAAGACTTGGAATACAGGTTGGATAATCTGTGGGATGGGAGGAAGTCTAATGTGATGTTATGGTCAGATATTACGGAGCAGATAATTGCATATATTAACATCACTCTCAAGAAGATGCTGCTGCCTTAGTATCTGGCACTGTGTGCATTACGCCCTGAGTTTGAGACGCATGCCAAGAACTGTAATAGCCTCAGAGGACCATGGGAAAGCTCAGGGCCTGTTTCATACCTATCTAATTGAGAAAGTCGGGAAGATCACAGCCCTGGTAATGAAAACTCAGTCGCCATCTGTAAGTGCTTTTACAGGGAGCAAGGGCTTGCCAAATTGTACTTCATCCTAGCAGAAGGGAAGACCAGCAGCGGATGGAGTATGGAAATGAAGTTGTTGGTGGAAAGAAGCAGGGGCTTCAGTGGGAGCAGACCCCTGGTACAGCACACCACAGTGATGCTGGATTCTGCTTCACTGCCAATTTTATAACCAGTATGAGGTGTTTTTCTAACAGAGCTACTATAGTTCAAAGAGGGGGAGTTTGTCCTGTTCAGTAGGTCAATATAGCTGATCACAACAGACTCTATGGGGAAAAAAAGACTGTATTTCCATAAATCATGGCCTTGGTTTTGTCCAAATGGTTTGGAAGCAGGCCCTTGTTTACTAATCTGTAAAGTCTTTAAGCAGAAATTTAAATTTTCTTTCTGGAAGCTCTTTAAAATTGATTCCCACAGTAAAACCAGCTTCAGGAAATCCAGGACAATGCCAGTTAATTAATTAAGGCGATTAACAAGTAAACTGGTGCTTCCTTTCACTGTGGGCGAGCAGTTGGCATTTTAGCAAACTTTGCCTCATAATAATAGTAATACTTCTTGGGGCTGTCACACTGTCCTCCCCCACCTCCGCCCTTTCCCAATTATAATTCTCTTCTTTTGATCTTGGAAATGTTTTTTTATTTTTTTTTCGAAAATATGCTGCTTGGAGATGACATTTTATGAAATGTTCGTTTTAATTATACAGGGATGGTTATCACTGCAGGGATGTTGGCACTGGCTTTCAATGCAAAATCCTTCTTTTCTGCTGATTATATCTAGGAAAGCTCTCTGTGCCTTAGGCACCTGAAAATTGTAATGCATCATTGTTCAGTACTGCAAATGGCAGGGAACAGAAGTTAAAGAAGAAGTAGGAGGGCAATGGTGGTGGTATCAAAATCAGCAGTCCATGAGGAGAGCAAGGAGGCTGGCATGCAGGTGTGCTGCTCCTGGCCCCAAGCCAGGGGACCATGGCCATGCCCTGCGTGTGCACCAAGGAGCCAGGGTGATGTTAGTGTCAACCTAGGGAGGCCAGCACCGTGTGTCCTCCCTCCTTGGTTGGCTGCTAAAAGGGATTGAGGAAGGGAGTCGTGAAGGTTTTTCCATCTGGAAGAGCACAGACACCAACCAGTGGATTAACCACTAGGGCCTGTGGCTGTCAATGGTATGTGTCTTGTTGGCTGGCCAAGCCTTCAACCTGGGGTCTACTTGAAGCCTTGGGGTGTAGGACTGGGTCCCCTCACAGCTGCGGTGCATGTCCCTGCTCCCCCAGCCCAGTGCAAGGATGGCAGGGCTCCATCCTTTGGTTGGTGCTGGCACCAACCACAGTGATACACCCTGGCAGGGTTTTGCCTTGCCAGCAGCAGGTTAGTAGAGGCCAGGAACCAAGGGCTGACAGCAGCTAATGGAGTTACTCTCTCAGGTCCAGCAATAGAGCTTCCCAGTTCAAAAGACTCGCATAGGGCAGTGGCATTTGCTTTGGGTCACACTTCTCCCTCCTGCATGACTTTACAACAGCAGCTATTGCAGCTTTGAGAGATTATCCCCGTCTTCAAACTTTCTTGGTGTCATTCCCTGGGTTTAAATTTGGCCCAGGGTACCTGCGTTAGCATTCCTGCTTCCATGCCCACCTGAACAAGCTGTCTTAATGAATCCCTGGCCACCAGGCATTCTTGTGACATGTATCACAATATGTTCTTGCAGTGAACTAAGATTTGAACTTTATGCTGAACCAACATGTGACTAGTGGCAGGTCCTTCCCCAAGGACTTTAAGTTATATAGGTTTCTTTTCAGCTTATTACAACTTCTGGTTTTCCATTTAGGTGAAGATAGAGCTGAGTAAATTGTGGATATTTTGGATCACTAGTCAGACTGAAAAATTGGCCAGGTGGAATAAGCAGTTGTAGTTTAGTAGCCAAAAAGAAATACTGTACACTCTGAAAAATTATGTTCAGTTCTCTGTTCTTGAATTTTTAAAAACTGTCCTGCCTTTTAAAAACCTAGCTCAATATTTAATTTCAAAATGGCATTTTAAAAATTAATGGTGTTGACAGTTTGTTTCTTTTTGGGGGCTGGAGGAAAAGCAAGGGAGTGACAGCAACAACTCATTACAAGTCATTTTGGTCTTTTCATTTCTGCTTTTCAAGAAATTTCATATTCAGAAAAATTAATAGATCTCATCTGAAATAATAACATGAAATGAGAGCTGTCTGTCTAATGCCACCCAGCTGTTTTACCACTGTGGAAAAGAAATAATTTCATTTATAAATGCAAAATGTGAACGTAAGAGCTGGATATAAGCCACTGCTGTTGCATCAGGGAACGCAGGCAAACTCAGCTATTACCAGAGCTAAATCTGCACTACAAAAAGTGATCATTAAAAAGTTTGCTAAGATTTTTTTATTATTAATGAAAACTAGTTTCAGGTGTTAAAAGACTCCAAACATCTTTAAAAACCAAGGAGTGTATCACTTGGAGAAGAAAGCTCAGATGTGAAAAGATCAACTCTAAAACCTTTTTGTCTTAACACAAAAGCACACTTTAAAGAAACAACAAAAAGAAATCCTCAGTTTTTTATGTAATAGTATGTTTTGTGTAATTTGATATATTCCAAGAGCGGGAGGGAGGTGGGTAGGGAGGAAGTTTCGTGCGGACCTGAAAGAGATGAATGTGGAGAACCAGGAGGTGAGGAGCTTGTGGGGCTGCTGGCCCTGGGCAGAGAGCAGCACGGTCCGGTGGCAACCAGCCACCCCGGCTCCAAGCCAACCCTCCCCTGCCCCGTGGCTCCCTGCTGACTTGGCCTTCTCACCGCTGCACCAGCCGGGCTCGCACAAGAAATTAGTTTGCCAAAAGGTTCAGCACGGCAGAGCATGGCTCCCTGGGGCTGAGCGTGAAGGGCAGCAGGGGAGGATGCCTCCAGCCTGAGCAGGGGATTATAGGATCCTTTCATGCTCTCAGGGCAGCATAAGGGGCTTGTGTGGGAGGAAGGGCTGTTTCAGTTCAGGGCCTTGTCCCAAAGCCCCACGGTGTCAGCAGGAGTCTGCAGAAGAAGAGCACGGCAGCCCAACAGCCCTTTCCACATGCAGCGTGCCCTTTCCTGCAGCCCCACAGCTCATACACCTTTGGATTGTTACAGAATTGAAAAGAGCTATTAGCTAACTACCTAGAAAACTAATTAACCCTATTGCAGCACAAATCCTGGCTTTAATGTTAATCTCATTCAAGGAATCTTTCTGTCCTGGTTTGTCCCCGAGCTTAACACGGGGAGCAGCATGAGCTGGAAGTGTTCAGCACCGTTGAAAAAGAGACCACATGCAGGTAGCCTGCATTAAAGGATGCTGGAAAATAATCCCCTGGCACATTAGCTCATGGATGTGTATGTTGGCAGAGATCAAGTCAGCAATTCATGCTGAGCATCTGAGGTCACAACAAAACCCAAGTTCTGTAAAATAGCGCTGGCTTTTTTAATCCATATTTATTTCCTGCTTTCAGACGCTTTCGTAGGTATTGATCTGATCAACGTGAGGAACTTTTTTGACAAACAGGCTCCTTAAAATGGCTTAAAAGCTTCATTATTAGGATAATGGAACCGAAGTTAAAAACAAATCAAACAATGCACGTGTAAAAGGTTTCCCCCAGACAGCTTGGAAATAAATTGAAAACAAATTCAATTAAAATAACAATCAACCTTTTTGTTCCTTCAGTGGTATGATTTCTCTGAGGCAGGTACACAATGATAAGAGATTTCTTTGAAATGCTCAGGATAGCACACCCATAGGCAGAGCTATGACAGATCAAAGCAGTATTTTTGCTAAAGAACAGCCTGCTACTATTAAGTTTTTACTTTAAGGTCTGAAATGTTTCTTTTTCCTTTTTTTNCCCAGATGCTTTTGCATCTGTTAACTATTCTTTCCTTGTGCTTTTTACCTCACTAAGCCGGGCATTCGATCTTGACCCAAAGGAAACGTCTTATTAAAATTTCTTTTTACATGTAGCGTTGTTCTCTCCCTCTTCTATATAACTGGTGGTTTTCTATTTCTCTCCTTACTCTGATACCCATATGCCTGAGATTTCTTTATGCCATTAATCTTTTTACAGCCCAGCTGTGATGGAGACGGGGCTGTGCTTGGAGCAGCGCAGGGAAGTGGTGCAGTCAAAGGCTGGTCCTGCCTGGCCGAGGAGCGGTGTGCCAGCCACACTGGGGCACTGAAACAAGCTGCCATCTCTCGTCATGGTCCCCTTGAAGGTGTTTTGCTGTTACGAATACAATTACAACTGGGTTGGGGATTTGCTTGTCTGATACTTGGCATCGTGCTGGCAGCCCCACGCCTGCAGCATTGTGTGCAAAGGTAAAAGTAATGAAGGCAGCTACTTGATGAGGTGTTGTCTGCAAATGATTGTGCTGTATCAGCTCATAGCGGTAAAGGCACCCAGTTACTTACTGAGGGTTTTGTGTATGCTACAAAGCACCTCAGCTTTGCAGCCACTCTGAAAAAGACTCTGTGTTCTGGTTTAACCAAGATCTGGCATGACAAGAACCATCCTTGTGCCTGCCATTGATTAGGGGCCTCTCAGTGTGCTCTTGTGAAATAGGAGGCTCTCAGCTGGGCTAGTCGTGCTTTGGGTAAATTACAGTGCTATCTACGGGGAGCACACGATGTTGTTTGCAGAAGAAAGATGCTGGGTTTTTTCACACTTTTTGTTGCAAATTTGCTTGATGCCTACTCTTCTCTGCCAAAGTACCTTTTAGTCTTGAAGAAGTTGATGGGCTTTCCATTTTGTATATCTGCTAAAATGAGGTATAGAATGCTCTGCTGTCATGTAGTGCCTGTCGGGTCATCGTGTTCCCAGGCCTGTAACTGGAATTGGTTTGGATTGGTACCCTGTGTGAGGTGCGTATTTGGTTCCCTGTATTGTCAATGTGCTGGTAGGGAAATATGGACGTATTGCACCCTTTTAGCAGAAGCACACAGAGGATTAGAGGAATCGAGCACCGTACCTTCAGCTCCTTGTTGATGTAAAACGATAGGCTGTTCCAAGTGTACCACATCAGATGTGGTCGACCATGTGATGTTTGGGACAGTGTCAGGTGTGAAGGCAGAGCTCTAGTAGCTTCATAAAGGCCGTGCATGGAGCTGGTGTTGCGGCACTGATTTCAGCATGCATTTTTTTTTTCTTCTTCAGGAATGTTGTTTCACCTGATATTTCTGTGTAGTGGTAGTTTCAGAGCTACTTCTTGTTTGGTTTCAAATGATGGTGTCATATAAGTGCAGTTGTGGACAAAGGAATTTTTTCATGTTCTGCATGCAAAGTGCCTTCCTTGTTATTCCAGGCGCTGTCATTTCCACAATCACAGATTGTCTTTTGAGTCATCAGAATTGATTTTCATGCCCCACTAATTACTGCCATGTCTGTTCCTTGGAAACCATGGGCAGTAAAGGATAGTTCATGTGCGTTGAACTAGTACCATTTATTCTGAGATGAGTTAATATTTAGAAAGATATTTGATGTTAAATGGCTGGAGTGGTCTTGCCACTTTCTTGCTGCTTCGGAAAACAACACAGCTACCATTCTGCAATTTTATTTGCTTGCTTTTCTCTTCACTACATGTCAAACTTCAAATCAGCTGACATAATTTGAATTTTATACAAGCTCTGGGTCTTACTAGTTTTACTAAGGATTTCCAATAAAATGGTATTTTTCATATAATTTAGGAAGATATTTCCTTTCTGTCAACTACTGACAGCAAGCCTGCCAGAATAAAAGCAATAATTTGGGATGGTTATATATTTAGAGCTGTTCTTGGATACATTGAAGAAGAGCCAGAATAGGACACTGGCGGGGTAGAGGAGGTTGTCGATGTGCTGCATTCTTCTGTAAAAGCAGCCACATCTGCAGTGTATCTTGTTACCAGATAGGAGTATCTTGTTACTAGAGCAAGTTCTGTTAGATCTTGGGAACGAAGCTGGTCGTACTGGCTAAGAATCCAATAGGGGTATTATCTGGGTTAGATAGGTGGTGTTAACATCTGTTTCACAGCAGCAAGGCAAAGGGAAAAGAATTCTTGGGTTTATTTTTCTTTCAAACAAATATCATTTTCAGTAAGACTCTTATTTTCAAGTTTTTCTGAAACATGGTGCTACTTCCAGCAATTACCAGCTCTTGCTTTGTGAATATGCAGTGCACAGGTTTATATGAAATTGGTGGGAGCTACAGGTCTTGAGCAGCTGTGATTAAGAGATAAACCAAAGAAAACCAGCTCTTAACAAGCTCTTCTCACTGGGTGACCCAAGTCTTTGGACAAGTTTGTAAGCTGAACCTCAATCTAAATTTTACAAATAGCCTTTACTTTTCAAGTGGCTGAACCAATGCTCAAGATCCTGCAAGCACTGGCTCTGAATAGTATAGCTTGACCCCACCTATGATGATATAAAAGAATCAGTTTATCTGTCCACAGACTGTAGTCATTCCTGGGTGAAATGGCTGGAAGCTCTTTTTAGCAGCATAAAGCACAATTGTAGGTAGGAGAGTAAATGATTTTGCAGCCTACTCTGAAAGTAATTAACAGAAACAGGGCGTAAACACTGGCTTCTGTGCTCTCTGAAGTAAACAAAATAAGAATTTATGCTATTGACCTTGTTAAGTAACTAACATTTTTCCTCCTCTGCAATAGCTTTTGCTTTCTCCCACTGTTCAACCCCTCCTGGGCCTGAGGCTGCATGCTACACTGAAATATTCAATCCCACATTTGAATAAGCTGAATAAATCCAGCCATACTGCTAAACATATGGTAAGTAATAGCATCATTAACAATAGCATAGTGCACTTTTGACAACTGAAGGGATTTGGCTGCTTTGTGCCAGGGGAGTGACAGCAGAGAAGCAGTCCTGGCTGCTCCTGCCAGGCTGTCCTGTCTTTCACCCTCCCTCCACCCCTGCCTTGACCTTCTTGAAAATTTGAAAGGCTGCCCATCTTCCTACCTGTGGCTTAGGCTCTTATCTTACGCTGTCAACTTTGGGGCTACGTAACACTGGCTCCGGGAGACTCTGTTTCACCTTTAAATGCTGCTGTTTATTCTGCTTGAGGCAACTGCATGGGTGGGGATGGGAACCTAGGGGATCAAGTGCCCTCTGCATCTGGTGAAGGTCATTGCCCTGGGGCACATCTGTGTCCTGAGCGTGTCCTTCCATGGCTGAGCACTTCTTGTGGCATTTAAAGCAGGCTGTGTGACACACTGGGGATGCACACAACTTTCCCAGCTTTCACAGCTGGGTCAGGAGTAGAGAGCGCTGGCATGTGGTGTGCTCACCACTCTGAAACTTAGAGGCCAGCAGAGTGAGTAGGCCAGCACATGGTGGTAGGTGGTGGGCTGATGCATGTTCAGTTTGAATTTGTCCAGAGGAAAGCACATCACCCTCTTTCTGTATCCTCCCCTCCTCGACCTATCCTGATGAGTTGCAGTCCAGCCCTAGAGGTCGTGTACAAGATCCTGCCCTCCTCTGCCAGAAGTGCTGCTGGTGCCACACTGCTGCAGGATGTGACCACGCTCCAGTGTCCTTGGGGACGTTGTCCCCCAGCACCTTATTCCTCAGATGCTACTATGGGTTGACTTCCTGTTGCCCTGGCTGCAGTCACTGGCAGTGCCTCATAAGCCCAGTCCCCTGCCTTCCCTGCTGCCCTTCTTTTCTTCCCTTCTCCATCTTTGTTTCCACTCCAAACTGTCCTTGACTTGCTTTCTCTCCTTTCCCCCTCTCTCCTTACCAGATTTGAAATCCATAAATCCAGGAAGCCCAACACTGGAAATACCAGGACTTGTCCCATTTATCCCAGAAAGAGCAGACCTTTGCCTTCTGCACCTCAAAGGGTAGCTAACATGAGCAAATGTCACTCCCCATCACGCAGGGGCCTTGGCAGCAGGATGCCTCTCATGCATTCTGATTTGTTTCAGAAACAGATTTATTTTGTACCTTGGTGTTGTTGCTGGTCTGGTGCCTCATGAAAACACCCACAGCCAAATGAAACTTTTCTCATTTTGATAGCCAGCTTTGCAAATTCTTTTAGACTCTTACCCATGGAAACAGCAGATGGCTTCTGACCAAAAAGTCACTCCATCAATATAATGCTTAATGCTAGGGGATAAGTATTAAGACTGCTGCTTTACTATGCATCCTGGGTACGTAAAAACAGTTCACTTCATCATCTCTGAGCTCCCTTCACTTGCCACCTGTTATTCTCCTCCTGTGGATCAGAGAGCTCCCAGATAATCTCTGTTTCTCCGGTGGTGTGATGGGCACTGCTTGCCCACAGCCTGGGCTGGCTGAAGGTGAGCAGCAGAGGCTCCTGCAAATGCTTCCTGCTGCAAGAACTTCTCCCCAATAATTTGTATGGTAATACTCATATCTCAAACTTCTGGGCTGAAAAAGGTCTATTAGTATTACTGGTGGGTCATGAGGTCGTGAGGTCGTACTGTCCCTCTGTATAGATATTGTTCACAACCTCTGCTAGCTGCTGGGTTAATAAAAACACATCCATAAATGAATTTCTTTTGTTTATTTTCAGCAGGAATGTTTCTTACATAAATGAACGTTGCCCTCCAGCATTTGCAATCCAGATGTTACCACTTTATGTTAATGAAAAGGGATCCTGAAGTGAATTGACTATAAGGTGATGATATGTTAAAAAGTAAAAACAAAGCCAGGAAGTCAATTTGTATATTCTGCACTGGCTGAGCTCTTAGAAATGCAGGAAGATAATCAAGCATAATAAAAAGAGAAGTTAAACACAAATGTTTATTTTTTTTTTGCTTGAATCATTGAATGGGCTTTGAATAATAATCAAGACAAAGACTTTTTTTTTTTTTTTAAATAAGGGATTTTAAAGAGATTGTTTCAATGCAAAGCCATATCACGTTGCTGGAGAAAGACACCATTTTATTCATCTAACTCAGACTTGGTTTTAAAGTATGAGCGTGTAGGGGGCAGGGAGAGAAAAACCAACCAGCCTGAATTGGAAAGACCAAGTGCTTGAAGATGCGTTTGGTTTGTTTTGACTATGTGATTTACCAGTGCATATATAAAAGAAGCTAGAAAAGCTTGCAGGTAATGGAAGAGTCACAAGACCTATCAGAGCTGTGGGCTGAAAATAAGAAAAAGATTTATCTGGAAACAAGCAACAGTGCTTTAACCAAAGGGGATAGTTGGAAAATGGGTTGTTGCAGAGGGGTTGTGATTTTCAGCGAGTGAGGGAACCCGTAATGTACCTCAGGAGTGTCATCATAGGCGCGTGAGCCCCCACGGAGTGAACAATAATGTGTGTAAGGGATGTTCAGGTGTGCAGTCGTTTCTATTTGTGAAGCCGTGGTTTGCATCCCAACGCTGCCCAGAAGGACAGCGCGTGTTTTAGGAAGACACACAATCTCTGCTCTTGACTTTGGCTGACTTGACAGGTTTAATGCCCTAGTGCCAGGCGTCAGTATGCCTCGAATTTATCGCTCGCACTGATGAATATTGCTCCAGCCCTCACCCTTCCCTTGTCCCTTGTGCGGGAGCCCAGCAGATGGAGCAGTGCTCCTGTTCAAGAGGGCTGATAGCAGAGGGGAAGGTTTTTCATTGTGCTGGGAGCGGGGCCGGATCCAGAGCAGCGCTATGAAAGTCAATAGAGTTAAGCCGATCGCCCCCCTGTGCATCTATAAAATACAGAATAAAAGGTTCAGTATAAAAAATATGTGAGATTTCCAGATTCGGTGCGGGGGGTGTTCTGAAATATAAATATATAAGATTAACCGATCAGTTTATATAGACGTATATCAGCTTTTCAAAACTATATGCTCTACAGTAGATTGTTTTTATCTGAGCTCTAATTTACAGTTAAAACTCAGACAAGGGTATAAGAGAATAATCCTTTTGATCACATTGCTATTTTATGATAACGATATACTTTATTATTTTTAATAAAACACTAGTGGCTGCTGTTAGCAGTATTCCCACAGCAGCAGCCATGAGCGGTGGCACAAACAAGAACAGAGAACCTTTCTCCATGTCTTTTCTTTTTTTTCCTTAATAAATAATTGAAGGAGAAAACGAGAAAAATATGGTGTAGGATCCAAACAATAAACAAAAACCAGGGTCAGAAAGCAGGGCACACGCCGCCTTCTCCTTTAAACCTAACTACTCATATTTTTTTTTTCTTGCTGTGACAGAGAAATGTACTCAACGCTTTTTGTAGTGAATTGTATCTTGGAAAAACATTTTTATATATGGCAGTGCTGAGCGGAGTAACATATTTAATGGCACATTTTCGTCTCTGTTACAGCGGTGGAGCTGAGACAGCTCTGCTGCTGCGCAAAGCCCTGTTCCAAGTTACATACTCATGGCTGTGCCTGCCCTTAACCACCTGCTGCTCATCTAAAGCAGTTACTGTACCCAGGTAGGTCTGGAATAAAAGAAGTCAACATTTAGCCCTTGCAAACTAATAGGATTTTAACCCTTTTTAGGTTTTCTTGCCTCTCTCTTGTCTTTGCTGATGGGGCAACAATATCTTCCAGCTGTCTGTGGACATTATGTCTTGATGGTGTCTGTGGATCCCTGCTTACTTCCCAAACTTCCTTGCTCCAGTGTGTCCTTTGAACATATAATGTTACCCTCTGAGACTACACTGCTGTGACCTCCCTCTACAGCGTTCTGCTGTCCATTTGGCTGTCTTGGTGTCCAGGGTACCCGGTGTTCAATGGTAATGCTGTATTTCAAAAGCACAAGACCTAACAGGAATGTAAATAGCTTCCTCTGAATATAGGCATTTGACATGAGCGAGCCCTCCATTTCAAGAGGGCTAAATTTGGCTTCAGTTCAACCATCCTACCTGGTTGCCCAAGGCAAGCAGTAGAAGTGGTCTTTGGGTTGCTGTGTTAACCATCTCGTATGAATTTTGTTCACGTGGTGTCTATATTTTTAGTTTTCTGCCTGTAGCAGGAAAAAAAAAGAAGTGGCCGCTATCACATAATTTTAGCTCTAGTTAAAAAATAACAGGAACTGCTACCAAGTCTTAGCTAGCAAGTAGATTTAAGCTTCAGCTTGACCTCCATAGCCAAGAAAAACAAAATCATAGGAGGGATTAGTTTGCTTCCTATGAGCACATCAAGGGGCCAAACCCCAAGCGGGTGGGGAAGAGCTGTTGCAGCCAAGGATAATGCTAGCAGAAGAACAAAGAGGGGTAGATTTGTCATGAATTAATTTAGGATGCTGGAAGCTTCTTCATGTCTGGTGAGGGCAGTTCTGGGACAACCACTGGATAGGAGCAGTCAGGCAAACAAAGCTGTCTTTTCAATGGAGCATCCTTTGGGCGTGAAAGGGATTACGGGGGTGAGCCCTGTGGGAGCCTGGACTCACTGCCCAGGGAGCCCTTCTCAGTCCACTGCTACTTATTCCTGCGTTAAAACCATTTAATGCTCTAGTTGAAATTACTCTGAGGTATGCAAAGAAGCATTCCTCGTGGTTTCATTGCTCAGGAAAAGCTCTACTTCTCAGCTGGGGAGGGGTAACCAGCAACTCCCATGCTCTCTGCCTGCCTGCTCTTTCAGAGCTCTTGGCAGCTAGGTTGAGCTTGTGCCTCTGCTGCCTCTGGTTCAACCTACTGCTTGCTCTGAACTCCTTTTTGTCTTTCCATCAGGTCTATGTCCTGACTTTGAAAGCCACTCCATTACTCTGTCCTAGCCTCCCTCTCTAGAAACCTTATTCCATGTCCTTCTCCTTCCTCAGGCCCTTAGCCTCATCCACACCCCCACCTGCCATTCATCCTCCCAGGGAGCAATGATGTGTATCTGTCATCTTTGGGTATCTCATTTGGAGTCTCACCTGAGTATGAGAACATGCCATTTCTGTGACTCTTGTGCTGTGCGTGGCTCACTGCAGAGTGTGGCTGTCATGCCCATGAAAACAAATATGTGTGAGAGTCTGTGGGTCTGCATGACCCTGAGACAGATCCTCACCAGCCCATGGAGCAGTGGTGCCACTATCCAGGGCAAACAGGGGCTCTCATGCTGTAAATAAGGCACTACAGCAATTCAGCATGCACCGCGGCAGTGTATTCTAGCTTTACATTGCTAGAGTGGGGTCCAATCTATCTGATCCATCTGCTGTCAAATTAATGTCCAAAGCTGGCTTTTGGATTCAGGTCTTTCACAAGGAGCAGCCTGAGTGACAGCCAGGGGAAGGAATACAGAGATGTGAATTTCCTGCACTATAACTCTTGAAGACTAAAATAGTTGGTATTCATAGTTCATCTCAACGTTGGCAGGGCGCTCTGAAATCATAAGTTACACAAAGGAGAAACCACGTAGCCATGTGTGCTCAGATACACTGGATGTCTTTTTATTGTTATTGTGCTAACTCTTCATTTCTAAGTAGCTACGTGCCAGACACATTGCCATTTCCCATCCCGCTTTACAACAGAATTTTAAATTGTGAAAACACTTTTTGTCTGGACTTTGGCAAAAGGATATCTGAAGTCTTCAGGAGATGTAGTCCATAAACTTCTGGCGCTTTGCAAGTACCATGAGATAATATTTTACTTGATTATGAAGTTTGTGCACTTTGCATTAGTAGTACTAATACCTCAGAGGAACAAAAGAACATTTTTAGCATTTCATTTACATAATGGCTGAAGTGAGAATTTGTTCCTTGTTGAATAGGTACCCTGGGGGTCCTTTGATTTGCTGTAGAGCTCTGTATGCATGGAAATAGCACAGGAGTTAGTAGCACCAATGGAGCTTGGGTACTTTCTGGCTTGTCACTGTCTTCCTACTCAAACCCCATTAACTTGCCACCTGCAGATTAGATATCTTGTGTGTTTACTTATAGTGGTGCTGATTAGCCAACCACTAAGCACAGTGAGAAACCTGTGATTTCAAGGCAAGTTTAAAGGAAGGCTGCAGACAGCAGAGCATTTGGGAGAAGGGTGCTGTGAGCCCTGGTGCATCCTGCCTCTCCCCAGGGACTTGGACTGGCAGTGAGCAGGGGAAAATAAGTGGTTCCTGGTCCTGTCTTAGAGAAGCTGAGGGCGAGGGAATTTGGAGGGTGTTTCTCCATCATGCAGGGCAGCACAGCAAGGGAGTGAGCCCTGGTGCCAGAAAGCATTTAACACAGCATCTGTCAATGCAAGATCCCATCGAGGTTGATGGTGATGGCCTGGGTACATTCTTCAGCTGTCACATACCTGCTAGCCTCGTCCAGTACGGTAGGGAGAGCTTTTGTTGGAAATGTGAATCTTAAAACACTGTGTTCTGTTGCTTGGTGCAATAAGCTAATCTCAAAACCCTAAAACGTGCATTGACAACTACTTCCAGCCTGGAAACAGTGGCCCCAGTTTGCTAACCCTTGTGCAAAAAAACTTCCCATAAATCAAGTACTTTTTCTCCATCGAGGAATGCATTATTGGACTCATTATTTTTTAGTAGTTCACTTATGGTTTGGCACTTGCAAGTCCAAAGACGGGGAAATGTGTTGTGGTGACGTAAAGGGAAAGTAATGAAAGTCAAGTAGATACATCCATTTAAAGAGAATTAGTTAAACTGCATTTAACCTAAGTGTGAACAATCATTCAGAATTAGTGAAGTCTTCATTTGCTATAATTTACTTTGAAAGTGGATTAAGGTAAATTGAATTTAGGCCTCTCTAATTCTAAATAGAAGCATCTACATAGTGATGCAATTAAACTAATCTGTTCTGAGAGTTTATTTGAATAATGTATCCAGACCCATACAAAGGGCTATGGGGCAGTGCCTCGATTTGAAGAACTATGTTTGCTCTTAAGATGAGCTCCCACTTTACTGTGCCTATTTCAGAGATCCGTGAAAATGTCATTGGAGAAGGTTCCCCCTGTCCTGAGCCATGCAGGGGCTCTCAAACACTGTCTGCAAAACTTCTCTGAGCGGCTTGTCTCTTTGGTCTGTGGATCCTCTGCTGCAGGTTTCTGAGCTGCTTGGCTCAGGGCTTCTTTCCTCGGTGATGGCTGTTGGTTTATGGGACTGTAACTTGTAAAGCAGATAGGAACGCAGAGAAGGCGGCTGGCAAGAGTTATTTTAAAAATTCACCAAATTCTTACTGAACGAAAAAGTAAACTGGTTATTGTTAACCCTCTCTGGTTCCAGAGCATAGGATAAATGTTTGCTGGTTTTAGTGAAAACTTTCTCTGTATTCCAGCCCAAGAAGGAGCATACAGGTGCAGTGTCTATACTGCTGTAGACTGATACATTCTTTTGTTTCCTCCCCCAAAGACTACACTTGTCTTAATTTCCTCTCAATTACACTCAGGCATTAACTAATACTGACTAACTACAGCCCAAAATAATTATTGCTATCTGTTCCCTTTGTAAATATAACTCCAGCACTGAGCTAGAAGAATAATGGCATATTTACAGAAGGCAGCTAATTAAATTGAGCTTCAATTGCTTTCAGTTTGCCAGAAGGAGCCATTTTCACAGCAAAAAATGTGCGCAAGCCTGCATGCTTACCAGGAACAACTCAGTATAACATAATTCAGAGTTCCCAAGACAAAAATTCAGTTCAAGACAAATTTACACTGGCAATAAAAATCTCATTAAGGAAGATATGAAGATCTCTCTACTACACCACGACAGTTAAAAGAGGTTATCATTTTTTCAGTTTATTTAAGGAACAGTATATATTTCATTGTTCCAGAGCAGCTGTAATTGCAAGTGTCTTTCAAACACTGCTTGCAGTAATGCATTTGTCTTATGACTATAACTTCAGAATCAGCCTGTTGATGCATCTTCATTAGGACCGGAGAAGATGCTGGAGTTTCAAAGCTCTTCAATGCTTAGTTCAGTTTTTCCCTATTTTTCCAACCATGGCTCCTGCACTTTGGGAAGTCTGTTTCCCACACCATTATTCAGCCACCTGCTAAGATTTCCTGTGGTCACAATTTGTCTCCAAATGTTTGCACCCTCTTTTGTTCCTTTTGAGATGTTTAGCTAAAACCATTCATGATAATTACAGAGCAGCAGTCCTTTGACAAATCAAAGTTTGAAAGAACCATTCTTGTTGAAGCCTGTTGTTACCAGTCCCCAGGGCCTTTTCTGTTTTGCAAAAACAAAACCAAGAGGATTGTTTCAGAGTTATTTTTCCTTCCATAACAAAGAATGTGTCTTTCTTGTCCCAGTGTTCAGATGGAGAAGCCTGGTGCACTGATTGTTATTTACAGTCTTTGTTGCAATAGTTCACTGAGTTGCTGGGTGGAAAGCTGATTTTCTTCTGTCTGCATATCATTCCTGAATTTGTTTTTATCTGTTGGAAGTAACAATTTGGCAGACATCAGCACTTTTCCCATGTTTAATTAATTCCTTTAATTTTGTAGTAAATGAGAATAATGGGACTTAATTTTGCTATTTATGTAAAATTGATTGGTAATTATGGAGATCACAGGAGATTTGGCTTTACAAATCAAAATTAAGTGACCTCTCCATGAAGATGACTTGGCACGTCTCCTTCACTTGTTGTGTGAAAGTGGAGATGGCACAGAAGCAGATGCTGCTAAGCTACATTAAGGTTACAGGAAGATGAAATGTGGAAAACTGTCATTAAAAAATATATTACACAAATGGAAACTAGTACTGAGAATGAAACACGACATGCTGTACAAAGACTGATCCTACCAGCTCCTCTTCTGATACAGTACTGCTTTCCTTTATTTAATAGAAGATACGGAACTGTCGTACCTCTGAGGGCTGAGGAGCACCGGGCAAATCAGATAAATGGATTGCAAGGAGTGTCTGAGCTTGAAGCTCAGCTGAGGATACCTGGCTTTAGTTTCTGTTTCTGCTAGAGAAAATTTCTATACGCTTTAACAAGTTACCCAATGTTTTTTCCTGCTGTACAATTTGGTTTATAACACTTCTGGTCTACTTTGACTAGTTTGAGTGCCAATGGTTTGTGGAAGGATTTATCATGAAAAGGGTCTAACAGAGGCAGGTCTGGCTCTTGTTGGAGACTGCTGCTTGCTACTGAAACAAAGACAGTAAATATTACCACAGGATGTGCACCAGCATCTGGTGGCTCATGGTTATCTCTAGTGATCCAGAATCTGGTGGGACAGAGATGCCATACGTGAGCCCTCCCCATCCTGCCTTTGGTGTTGAGTTTGAAGAAATCTGGGCTTCAGTTTGCCCACTGAGCAAACTGCTGGCACTGCTGTGAGTTTGCAGTGCTAGCGTGGGCTCCCTTGGCTGACATTGATGCAGGTCCAGAGCTGGTGCCAACTCCCCGTGTGTCCCATCAGTTGGGTGCTTTCGGTTGGGCCAAGGCTCTGGGATGAGGTACAGTGGGCTGGACCCAGGAAGAGAGAAGAGCTTTTGTTAGCCTCTGTCAGAAGCACCACATGTGTTTGCCGTGAGTGGGACAAACTACAGGGGTTTCTTTGAATTCAGCCTCAAAAATCTATTTTCAAAGTCAACCACTTGCAAATTTCCAACTGTCTTTTAGTCTTAATGTTGAAAGACCCTTGCATTCCCCCAGTGGCAATGTTCAGCAGCCCTTGAAATTATTTCCAGCATGTATTTTAAGTTTCAAAAAGAGGAAGGATGGGGGGGAAAAAAAACACCCAATCTAGATTCTTCTCAGTGACGCTGCATCAATACTTGGCTGATCTGTATAATGCTAAGCACAGCGGAGCTGAGCTGAGCTACTAGTTGCTAGCTAATGGGGGGATTAGCTATGCCTGCAGATGGGCTGACATAACTTAAGCACGAGGGCAAATGTGTAGAAAAGTCAAGCTCGGACTCTTGATGAAGGTGGTACAGATTTTCTTCCAAAGAGTATCCACTGCACAAACAGTGGGTGGAAAAACAAAGGGAAAGCATTTGTTTTGCCAGGGCTTGAATAGCGTTTTGCAGTGACTCAGCGCAGCTTTGCTTTAATGTTTGTTACTACTAATAATTGTATTTATATTCCTGGCCAGCCCAGGTACTCTGAGGTTTATATGTGATAATCAAATCTAATCAAGATGTATTCATGAACTCTCAAGTAGTAACCATTTAACAAATAGCATCCTCCAAGGTGGGCTGGAGAACAGGAAAATCAAACAAATTGACAGCAAAGGGTTTTCAAAACCAAGAAATAATGTAGTGATGTCTTTTCCTGTTGATCTGGGGAGGTTTGGGGGTGAAAAACCAGCGTGTGGGTGCTGGGTGGTACATGCTGGGGTCACCCTGTTAAACCTTCTCCATACTGGAGTGATCCTGAATTTCTTGAGCTTCCTTTGAGGCTACCTCGTTGAATGTAGATGATTCAAAAGGAATGTGGCTGCTTCAGAGAGTTCTTTATCAATTGTTTTAATAGTCCAGAGAGCAAATTATTCAACCTCACATTTAAATCTTTATGTTTAATGGCTGTTTAAAATCTGTTATTGTTGGAATAGAAAGTAAAAGACTTTCCATCATTTTAAATACACAACAGAAATGTTTGCTGTTTATTTCTGCATTTTCTGCATGATGTTTGACAATTTTCCCACCCTCATCTATTACAAAATCTGCAACCTTGTGGGATTTAATGTCATGCTATTATATTAAATTTCCATATTTTTATTATTCTACAAGTTGTAGAATTTCTATTGATACCTTTAGGTTCCTTTTTCAAATTATCTGCTCTTCCTTGTTGCTGATTTACACTCTTTAGATCATAGCCATGATTTTTCCATTTGTGAATGAATTTTTAAACTATTTTTACAGCTCACATTTTAACTGAGTATTCTTTCTTTTTAACTAAAGTAACCTTCTTTTATGGTTGTAGGGCTTTTGTGGGTTTTTTGTCCTCCGGGATATTACTCACACCTTTTTTTTGCCTCAAAAGAATTTTCAGTTTCTGTTTTGGCTTTGGTTGTTTTAGAGCACCAGCAGCCAGCATTATTGGTCAAGCTGGTATGTGCAGAGAGAAATGATATGTGACCATGATTACTAGTAGTGAAGCCGCGATGAATATTTAGGTAGATGATTCGTTCTCTTTATCTGTTTTTTCATCCGGGGAGATTGACTGTTGCACCACCTCAATGTAACTGCTATATTTTTTTTTATGTTAGAAAAATATCAGTTTCTAAAGTGTTTCCTGAAGTTGAGCCCCTGTCGTAATGTAACTTCTTTGACATATTACAGTAGATGTATTTCAGTAGATCTGGAGGGGTCTCAGAGTGATGGCTCTTAATGCACTGTGGTAGCATCCTGTACTAACTGGGTCTAAATTTATAGACAAGCCTCTAATTCTGTTTTCTTTGCATTTAGGAAGCAAATACGGCAGTTTGGGTCAGGACAGAGCAGGAATTGCAGTGATGGGTGACTCAGTAAGGACATAAAAGGTGCAAATTCAGTGAAGGACCAAAGAAAGCTGCTGATTTTGGAAGGGGTCAGGTCTAAAGGCACACTAAGGTGCTTCAGCTAATTTCTAGTGTGTGAGCAAATCACCCTCAGGGGTTGGCAGGTGGAAGATGGACCCCTCATAGGGAGCACCAGCCCTCTTGGAGGAACAAGCAGAGGCTGAAGCTTCAAGTACTCAAATGTATTAAGCTGAGACTAAGGACATTGCTGCTTGGGGGAGTCAGATTTTGGCTGTGTGGAGCACAGTTGATGGTTCAGTGCTGCTGTCTTGTAGCACTGGGAGCAGCCAGGAGGTCATGATTTAGGGACCTGCTTCATGAACCAATGCAAGCTGGATAAGGCGGGCGGGATTGGTCAACTGTAAGAGCTCATGCTGGTAGAAATGAAAGAGAAAATCATAATTGCAAATAGCAGGTGAATGCAGCTGAAATTAATTAGGAGTGCAGCATGAGGTGAAGTTGCAGAAAGCTGTGCACCGTGCTGTATGTAACTACCTGCTGATTATCACAATCTCTTTGTTCATCCACAATTCCTTGAGGCAAATCTTAGCCCCTTCGCTTGAGGAGTCAGAAGAACAATTGGATTTCAGCCTCAGAGAGAAAGCCGTGTTAGCTTGAACAAGTAAAACATCCTTGCTGCTTATTCTATGCTTTTGGTGTGCTGCTTGGCTGTTAGTTTAGCATTTTACAAGTGAGGCCAGGAAGAGATTATATTATTTTATCTTTTTCCTTTTTTTTTTAAATTTATTCTTCATGTCCCTGCAGAAACCCAAGTTTCACCCCTATTGTTCTTGTTATTGGCATTATACATAGATAAACCAATTTAAGACAGTATTTTTCCTAGTTAGGCAGAGCAGAGATACAATACACCATAAGCACATCTGTCAACATGATACCCCTGCCTGTCTCTGTTTTTTTCACTTTCCTTGTGTTCCATTTAAAATTAGATTATGACTGATTGGTTTCTGCATTCAAGCTCCTTTGCACAACGCTCTATCCACTGGTGAAAAAAAAACAAAACTGAGGTGACTGGAAAGCCTAAGGGATCAATTCCAAATAACACTGTGTAATAAAAACTGTATTTCCTTAATTTTTTTTATTGATTCAGTGCTCATTCTCCTGTAATGCTGCTGTGGTAATATTAAAACTCAGTGACTGACAGTGGCATCCCATGGAAGTGATTTAAATAGCAGTACCAGGGACGAAAGTAGGCTTTGCTTTTGCAACAATTTGGCTCAAACTGACCCAGAGGATCTTCCTTGCAGGGAGGGAATAGAGACTGTGTCCCTTTTCCCCTTTGAAATATATCATCTGTAATTCTTCCAGTCCTTTTCTATACCTGTGAGTCCAAGAGGATGCCTGCAGTTGGCACTGATGGGGGCAGCTGGCAGCCTCTAAAAGCAAATATGAATGTTTGGGTTGTGAAGAGGAACCAGTTGTTTGTGTAGGGTAGGGAGCTGAGGCTTGTCAAATGTAAGCCCCAGTCTATTCTTCATGTATACGCTATACAAAACAAATGGAAAGAACATTCCTGTGACATGGAAGGAATTTGGCGAATTAACTGTCACAAAATGTGTGTGTCTTATGGGTGGGAATTTCAAAGGACCTTATGAGGTTTGGATTCACGGTTAATTTCAGTGAAGTGGAAACTGGGCATGAGAATCCCTCAAAGTGCCCAGGAGTCCCTGCCCTGACATGCAAGGTGGGAGGGAGATTTTTGTTACACACTGTGAACCTCTGGAGTCTGTAACACTGCTCTGGTGAGAGGTGATTCTCAGACTCTGCTGCTTGTGAGGCATTTGCTTGGGGAAGCAGGGTATTCACAGCACTCTGGCATGGGTTTCTGCTCCCTGATGGCATGCACAAATAAAGAAGAATGCTAAAAATGAAATGAAAGTTTATGGGAGCTCCAGAGGCTGCTGGATGGTAACTGGTTTCTCTGTTAAGACAGGTTAATCTGCTCTCATGAGCATCCCAGAACCATAAAAAAGCCATGGCCCAGAGTCTGTTTCTGGACTGGAGAAATGTTAATGGAAATAGTCTCCTGCATGGGTCCCCCAAGCTTTGGCAGAGGCAATATTTCATGTTGGGGGCAGGTACAAATCTCCAAAATGTTTGTGGTGCAAAACTTGGAAATAAAAGTTGGGGAGAGTTTGATCAAAACTGTCCCAGTTGCGATGTCCCACAGCAACTAAGCTGTGATTAATGGGCATGTCTGAAGTAACCCAAAACCATTCAGTGACAATTTGTGGAAGAGAACTGTGGTGGAGCCTTTGTAGGGGGTGAGTGCTAGGAGCAAAGCTGAAGGCCTTTCTCCTCAGCTCAACTTGATTAAAAAGCAAATCAAACTCACCCCTGAAAAACCAAGAAGCTGAGATCTGGTCCAAACCCAGCATCTCGGCACCTGAGAGGGGAGCTGACACCTGCTTTGACACCAAGTGGCCATTTCATTTGCTTTGCAAACTCTATGCTTGTTGTTGGTATCAGATGGTAACTAAAGGAGTGGGGAAAAAAAAGGTGGCTCTAAACTCATCTGAGTGGCATGAACAGCCCCTTGAGCTGCACAGGCACAAAGGTATCTTGGCCTTGGTGCAGGGTGGTGGGAGCTAACAGTGCTATGAGCGCAGCCAGGAGCTGAAGATGGCAGGGAGCACAGCCCACACCACCCTCTGTCATGACAGGGAGGTCTCTCACTGTGGGCAGAGTGAGGGATGAAGTGCTCTGTCTCATTGTTGCTTCCCAAATGGGAGGGCTGGTTTTGGAGCTGTAGCTCTGGACTTGTTTTCCGTTGACTGAAGTCAGGCAGTGGTATTGCTCGGGTGTGATACTGAATGAATATTGAGTGTGCCTCTAAGATAAAGTCATTATTTAGGAGCTCATTAAAGTACTGGCCTTGAAAAAATTTCCCGCTGCTAATATCCTCTTCCATCACTGTGTCAGGGGTTGGAGCTGGTTTAGAGAAAGCTGTGTGCTCTGCAGCCACCTCCCGACTCTTACCTGGGGGGCTGCTGGGACTAGGGCTGGGGTAAAACTTTTTTAAGCCTTAAGCTAAGAAAGCACCAGGTGTTAGTTAACATGAGCTGTAAATTGCTAAGTAACTCTGGCAAAGTCCCTCAGCACCTTCATCTCCAGAAAGGACCCTGAGCCTAATTTCTCTCTACTCCTCCCTTTAGTGAGCTGGGATTTTGTTCCCTGCTGTGAAAGCATGCTTGTCCCTCTTTCTCTCCTCATGCTCCTGAGACTCACCTCATTCTGTGCCTGCAGGATTTGCAACAGGACAGGAGAGAGCAGCCACCACTGTTCCCACCTTCTGCTCTGCTCTGTGCCAGGAGGTGGATTGAGCCCCAGAAGATGCTGTGGACCCTTGTCCTACAGGGACGCCTCTCCTCCAGCAACTTGTGGAGCAGCACAGGGCTGCCTGCTTTCAGCTGCTTGAAGGTAACTTCAAAAAGGTCAAACAAAGGTCCAAAACATCAGACTTCATTGACACAAGGGACTTCCTTGCAGCCCTGTTGCAGTTTCCTAAGTGGACGCTGTCAGTGTTTTTGCTATGCTGGCAGATAGCAATGTTCTCAACCCATCATGGCAGGATTCAGGAGGACAGCAAGTGTCTGTGCTGGAGAGCCTGTCTGCAGCCCACCTTTCCTCCAGACGGTGTGCAAAGGCCTGTTGGAGCTTAAATAAATACTAATTTGCAGTAATGGCATTTAATCATCTTCAAACCATAATTTACAGTATCAGATTATTATCATAATATCTGATCTACAGTTCGTAATGCTTTATTGTTATCCCATTACAGGGAGTTCTGCTGGCACTGCATATTGTCTATTTCTCTTACAAATGTTCTACAGAAACCTTATTAATTATTAGTCTCATAAAACACCTGTTAATGTTACCATTTTAATAAATCTCCTCCTTAATTAAATTAGGTGGTTCTGATAGTAATCCTCTAATGTCCACTGCCTTTCTGTTCTCATCACAGTCTGATTGTAGAGTGGGAAGCAGTGTTCAATTATAATTGATGTAGGCCATAATTCAGAACCAAATTATAACATATAAAGCCATATGATCGTTGAGGAATATAATAGATCTCCACACTAAAGTGTCATTTGGATTGATTAGTGCTGTTTCTAGAGCCTTGTTAGAGGTGTGAAGAGGCTTAATTCAAAAAGGATCTTTTTTTTTTTTGCTTTTCTCTTTCTCTCTTTTTGTCTTAAATTCATGTGTTTTCTTTCTTCCTTGATATGCAGCATCTAGTTCATCTACTTTAGTGTTGAGTTCACTGACTTTCTCACTTGCGTTTCAGTTCTAAAGCTAGCCTTTTTTTTTTTTTTTTAATTTTGTAAAGGCAGACTACATGATGATTTCATTTAATGATTTAATAAAACTTTTCCTCCTGAGATAGGTGTAAGAAATCTTGCTGATCTATTACTGCTGCTACCCAAGCATGAAAGTACAGTTATATATGGTGCAGCAATACTAAAGCTATAAGCAAAAAATTAAAAGTATATCAGAACGAAGACCTTACCCTAGCTGGAAAGTTCATTAGGCTCCAGGAACATTTCCCACACTGGAGCAAACATGCTGCTTGCTTGGGTCTATGTTGGCTCCTCTCTACTAGAGAATGTCCTTGGCAAAACCTGTCCTGGAGACCATGCTGGTGCTCACCCAGATCCTGTTCCCCTGTGGGATCTGAGCATCTCTCAGCTTTGACTGCTTCTTTTCAGTTTTATGAGATTAGTAATGATCTCTTATCTTGCAGGAAACCACTCCAGACCTTTTCTGCTACTGTTTTACATTAAAAAAGCCTCTAGGGAAAGCCTCTGTTTTACCTTACTGCCTGCCTCCTGTCTCATCATACTCACTTTCCTTCCCCACGACAGTTAACAGTCATTTATAGCTCAGGAAAGCAATGCACCAAAATGTTTTGTGTGGCTTTAATTTATTTTATTATAACTTAGAAGCTCAAGTTGTAGCAGTTCCTCTAGAGGATCTCCCCCTTCCTCTGTATGTGCCTGCTTCCTCCCCTCCCAGTCTTCCCTCTTGCCTGTGGCCTTCTGTGTCTGGCCCCTGTGAACCTAGCTAAAGGTCCCTCTCTGTAGGCTATTGACTCCTTTTTGCCCTATTTCATCAGGTGCATCCTACCTCTTTCCAGAAATCCTAATTTCTCAAAGGAGATCCCATGGCTGCAATTTCTGAATCATTTGTGAATCAACCAAAAGGATGCTGTGGCTACTTTGTAGGTGATCTGATCCTTTAAAAAAGAAAACACCTCCAAACTCCAAAATCTTTGCTTTCTTCCTTTTAAAAGTGAATTACACACTAAAAATGTTTTGAAGAGAGAAAACAGCAAGCTTCATTTGGAAAGCGTTGAAATGAAATATTTTGACTTTTTAAAAATTAAGTATTTTGGTGTGTTTGGATTATTTGTCTCATGTTTTCCCACAGTGGAAATGTTTTATAATTTATTTTTTCCCCATGTTTACTCATAGCTTGCTGCAACAGTGTTGTTTAGATGCTTTCTGCAGTCTCAGCTTTGGTTGCTCAGCCCCAGATCCATTGGTCTTGGAGTTCTTATTCCTGCCCCATGTTTATCCAGACTATGTGACCTTTCAGACAGGGACTGAGTAGGGATGGAAGGTGAGGACCTTGACCTCAAGTCACTGGAAACAGTAAATAAGTGGAAACCTGTGGAAAGCAGCTGTGGAATTTGGACTACCAAAGGGGAAAGGTGTGACATAAGTAACTTGCAAGTGCTTGAAAAGCCCTGTGAACAAAACGAGGTGCTGCTTCGATACACCTAACTAAATTGCAAGTCTTCTCTAGCGTTTTGCTACCACCTGAACCGCAGCCGTGGCCTGCAGGAGTTTGTGAGGAGCAGATTCTGCAGCCGGGACTTGCAATGAGACATTAGCTCCTGGTGCACACGGTGGATCTTCCTGTGGGAAAGGCCTGATGCCTGTTTCTCTGTCCCCTCCTGGCACCGAGCGGAAGATCCCCTATTCACTTGCACACAATGTGATAATTGACAGTGAGTTTCCTGGAGCTGAATGCTGCCTGCCCAAGGTCAGCCTCTGCTCTTCCATCTTGCCTGCCTTTGACGTCCGATGCGAACTCCCAGCATCAGGCGATCGAGGGAGTCCTCCCAAGCTGAGGAGCTTTTTTGTTGCTAAGAGACGACTTTTGGAGGAGCAATAGTCATTAACTTGTTGGGAGTGGATAAGGAATCGTGAATTAAAGTATTTTGAAAACACTTTCACCTTCATACGTTAATTGCAAACAGAGGGAAATTATCCTGAAATCCGGGGTGTTCTGGTTACTCTTGGAGCATGGTGGTTCTAACGGATTGTTTGGATGTTTCACAGTGGGGCTGCAACTGTGTGTAAGTATTGCTGTCTTCCCTCTCTCTCTCCCTCTCTCTTTTGGGGTGCTTTTGTCCTATGAAAAGTGTGGCAGACCCCAGCCTCTGCTTGGTCTTGTCCCTGCTCTCCACTCGACACTCAGAGAGGAGACTATTAACTGGTTAAACGTGGTGATGCTCAGAAGCAGTGTGTGGCCCAGCTTTACTGAACTTTGGTAGATGAAGCGTGTCTGTTGAGCTATATTCCTACTAGGGAGAGATGATGCAGTAGGAGATGATGTGTTAATTATCTTGGTTTCAGGGCATTTTTAAGAATGTCACACATTTCTGCTGGGAGAGGAGAGGCAAGTCGGGGAGTCACTCTAATCCCAAGCGCACTGCACTTTGTGCCTCACTCTCCCCAAATAACTCTTTGGACCACTTATTATCAATGAAATCACGGCTGTGGCCCCTTTGTAAGAAACAGTGTGTAACTTCTGCCTCAGGAGGCCTAATCCTGTCCAGCAACACCTTCTTGGCCAGGAGCGAGCCCCTTGGTCAGTGCATCTTGATCTCTCTGCCTTCAATCCTGTGGCGTTTTAACAATCACCTCAGCTCCCCGTTGCTGGAGTAAAGGCTTTCGGGGGGCTGTCTCCAGCTTGCTGGTGTGGCTGTGTTAGCATCCTTTCTGCTCTGGCCCAGGGCAGTGCAGAGCACAGCTGTGCTGTACAGTGAAACGCCTTCCCCCCCTGCACAAAGACAATCACTTACTGCGCATTAGCGGGATGTAGCGGAAAATTTATGTACAATTTCTCTCCGTTCAGATTGAACAGAAATACCATTCTGCAAGAGAAGTGGGCCTCCACAGAGCTGAATGGCTCGAAGAATGGGTCCTATCAAGGCTGATAATCTTCCCTAGCGATAACGGAGTGGATTATACAGCGATTGAATGTGGAGAGTATGCTGACCTTAATCTCCCTTAACTTTGGTTTTCTCTCCCATCTGATAATAACGGAGAAAGTACAACATGTGCCATAGAAGATTACACGCATCCTGCCACACTTCGCAGATGGCTGATACAAAAATCAGAGACAATGCTAAAATAATTAAAAAGCCCACAAAAATAAACCAGTGTATTCAGCTCCTTTTGTGAGGCTGTGGCTAAGGAAACTGGGCCAGCCGGCCTGAAATGCACAATATAAATGTGAGTAGATCTTATTAAGATTCTGTGTGGCTGTTAAAGCATCCTCAGCCATTGCTTCCAGCTTAGCATCACTGCTAATGGGGAAGAGAAGGGGAGATTAGTTTAGGCTACTTTGAGACACCACAGATATACGCGGGAGGGAGGCATCCTCTGTTGCTTGAACTTGTATTTCACTGACCTGCTCTGTGATGAATGGAGTGCCAAAAATACAGAAGAGTTGGCACATAAAATCCATGTCTACTCTATCTACTCTGTCAAGGCTAAAAAAAAAAAGTCCTGAATGGGCCTTGGAGAGTCAACAAATCACTAAAACAGCAGCTAAAGGAGGAAGTTCAGCATGAGTTCAAGTCATTAAAATTCCCTCTAATATATGCTCTCGCAGACCAGTGGGTTGAGTGTGATCCTGGTGAGCGGAAGGATGTGTGTGAACTTGCACGCAAGTAGAAAATGGACAAGGTTGATGTGACTGACCTTCAGTGTTGAAGCCTGATCGTTCCTGTCATTTGAGATGGCTCTGCGGGAAGAAAAGGTCAGTGGTGCACCTCCGAGCTGGAGATGGTGGGAAATCAGCTTTCTGCACAGATTTCTTGGGCAAATACCCACCTCTGTGCAGAGAAGTGTGGGATACTTATGTCTTGGACTTCTGCTGGTACTAGTATGCGCTCCCAAAGGGGAAGGTAGCTAGGTAAAGAATTGGCCGTGGTGGGGCATGAACATAGATCATTCATTTAGAAAACTCTCTTTCCTAGTGGTAATAGACTAAAAAGCAGACAAGGCCTATGAACTGTGAATATGTTCCTCTTATGTCTTTCCACACAGGCAATATGGAAAAAAGGAAACTTAAACCTGCGTTGTGTACCTTACCCACATGTCTTGTCGTTCTCATCACTTCCAATGGGAGTTTTGCTCAGGAAGTGCAAAATAGAGCTGGTAACTATATTTCCATTTATTCAATAGTTCTGAGATTGAAAACGATAGAGGCTGGGCAAGAGAAATAACAGGGGCATATCATATCCATGTGTCGCTTCATTAAACATCTGAAAATGGCAATGAAAAAGCAGAGATTGCAGAATGAGATTTCCAGACAGCAGGATGGTAACATAAAAGACTCTGTCCTCTGCTTGTACAATACACATGTGGTCAGAAAAATAAAGGCAGCAAACTGTCTTGCTGTATAATAGACGAGGATTTCCATAGCTGTTATTTTGGATGCATGGGAAGTAGAAAACTACAGAAGAGAGTCACTTGTTAACTTTGGATATATGATATATGAATGTACAACTGAGATAAAAAAAAAATCATTTGGTTTCATCCTTCTCCTTATCAAGAAATATTTGCATTCAGAGGCTCCATTGAGTAGCTAAGGAGTATGTGACAAAATATTGTAAAGCTAACTGACATATGCAGGAAAATTAGTCTTTACTAAACAGGTTGTTTGCTTTTAGTGCTGTTTTAAACACAATATATTTGATCAATACTTCCCCACTCAATATGGGAAGAAAAAGTGACTGCACCACAAATTCCTGCAAAGCTTCTTCAAGGAAGTCGCTCTTTCATACTTGCACAGGTGTCAGGTAGGCAGCAGAACAGTCCTCTTGTTTCTCGGATCTGTCTTTTGAAGTTGTAGAATTCAACATCTCATCCCCTTCTTCCTAAGCTCTGTCAAAGAGATGAGGATAAAGCATGCCCAAGATTTAGCAAGCCCTAAATGCCCAGGTCTGAGGGCTTTCTAAGGTCCTCTGGTTCTTTTTTGTGAACAAAGGTCTTGATGCTAAAAGCATCCCACAGCTGAATTGAGTGGATGATCTTCATATCAAGGATGATCTTCAAATGATTAAGGTCAGCTTGAATGTAGGGAACAGCATTGAATGTCTCTGGCATGGGTTCAAAGTCTTTGAGGAGCCCAGCAGAAACTCCTGGGCCTAGAAGCAGTCTTGCTGGACCTAAATATGCAGGCTTGTGCTCCCAAACTCTCTGTTTCTCCCATGCTGTTTCTGATGAGTGCTTTGATTTGCATTCACATCAGAAAGGAAAAAGGAGTGAAAATAGTTTTGCCCCAAACAAAATTCAGATGACTGATTCTAGCCTGTCAGCTCAAAATAAATTTCCCTGACCACTTCCATCTACGCAGTTTAGCTTTTTTAGGTATTAACTCTGAGGGTAAATAATTAGAATGCTGAAGATAGGCTGTCTCTCAGCCATCCTTATGGATAACTTGGTCCTGCTGCCACAGGGATTGACTCTGCAGCTGTGGGAGGTGGAAAGCTTTCTGCAGCACCTGTAAATCTGTGCTCGTGGACTTCCAAAGGCCACCTCTACCACAGAAGAACCACGTGTAAACAGCAGCATGTTGGGATCTTGCTGTAAGAACTGGGGTTTTAACCTGTGGCCTGTCATCTTTGCCAGTCCCATGCTGGCATAGTCCCTAGAGCAGAAATCACCTGCCATGTCCGTGGCACAGCTTGTCACCCTGCTTCTTGCAAACAAACTCCCAGCCATGAAACTCAGAGCTGCGTCACCTCTCGGGAGCAGAGGTAAGAGCAAGCTTTGGACCTGGCTGGGAGGGATGGGACCAACCCACTAAGCCCTGCTGGTGTGGGGTTAGCTCAGACTCCCAGCCCCTGGCACTGACCCTAAACCAGCCCCGCTATGGTGGAGATACTCTAAAAGCCTTTTCTGACCATAGGAAATTTGTAACATATATTCCTACTTGAACATGNAGGGCTATCTGCTTTGGCTTGTGCTAGCTTGTGCTGTTAGGTCCTGAGGCAGGCATTGAAAGCTCTAATTCCAGCCTGTGTCTGCACATCAGGCTAGCTGCTGTATGCCTGCCTGGCGGCCCTCCATGCTGCTGCCATCTGCTGCCATCCGCCTTGTCACCCTGGCACAAATCTCCTGGGGTAAATCATCTACTTAACCAAATTCAAACCCAGCTCCCTCACTGGGGAAGGGCTGCCCCTGAGCTGCTGCCATTCTTCTGTTTCGCCCCAAGCGTTAGAGCTCCCAAACCAAAAGGAGCAGATCGGCCAGGAGGGGCCCAGCCAGCACCAGCAGGTCCGATTTTCAGTCACCCAAATCTCACCTGCTGTCTGGGTGGACTGCTGCTAATGTTGGGGCTCATCCTCCTTCACTCCCATGTGCTCTCTTGTACTTGTCAAGGGCTTTGCCTCCTCGCTTTGGCTGTTAAAAGGGACTTTTCATTTATGTTTTTGGTGCATCAGTGTCTGTACAGCATTTCACAAATTATGTGGTTCCCTGCACACCTTTAGTTTGTGTGGGCTCTGTAATTATAACGGTGGAGAGGGATTCCCCAGGGGTTCCCAGCCTTGCCAGTGGGTCTCTGCTGGTGGCACCCAGGCTGTGGGCTCCAGGCACACAGTGGCACTGAAGATGAGGGCAAGGAGGTAAGGAGGGACAACTCATTCCCTGCACCAGCATCCAACCTAACAGCCCAGCACTGTCGCCGGCAAGTAGCACGTATCACACTGACAGCAGAGCCTGCAGCCTCTGGAGTCCAGATGCATTAGAGCCTAAAGAGAGAGCTGTGCTCCCTAATGGACACACGCCGTGTTTTCGAGCATCTGCGCATCTTTTCCTGATTGTCTGCTGTTGAGCCCTCGTTTCAAGGAGTGCTGGGCTCTCTGCTGTACGCCAGCAGCAGCTCTTCCAAACTTCCCTGATTGTGTCTGTGCCTGTTGCTCGGTGCTGGTGTGATGAAATGAAAGGCAGCAAGAGTGACGGAGATTAAATGAGCAGTGAGAGGAACCTGAGATGAATTTTGGGAGGGTAATTAGTGGTGCCTGTGGCTTTGTGCAGAGTAAGGGGTTTTGCTTTCTTCTATTATCCGCATGGCACTGGGGGAACGCCGGGCAACTCCCTCCTGATCCTTCTCTAATTAAAAGGTTTTTCTGGGTAAGGGCTGGAATATAAGAAGAAGTGATAAATTAAACACTGTGAGTTCCCTGCTCTGCTCTCATGCTGCAGCAGGAAATAGATTCTGCATCTCGCAGCGAGGCCAGCGAAGAAACTGCTCCTTTCCTATTGCAAACAGAAGCTTGAGGGGCTTTTAGCAAAAACTGGCTTCCCTCAGCAGGCAAGGAGGCAGGTGGCCAGTTTTCTGTACCTGCCCACCAGTGACGGTGCCCAGCATTAGTGAACTGGCCGTGGGATGTAGAAGGTATCCCCTGAGCAAAGGCAAAATAAATGCGCTTGAGTGTGGCAGGGCTCTGCTGGCAATAGTCCAGGAGAGGAAATCCAAGGAATTGCCTTCTTCCAGCAGTCAAAAACCAATAGTACTGCTGCTTAAAGCAGTTGCTGCAGCCCCTGGGCTGCACTGGCCTCTTTCCCAGTATGTGGGGTGGAAAATGCAGCTTTTCTGCCTAACTGCAACAGCTCAGGCTTCCACCTGACATCTTCCTCAGGGGGGCAGGAAACAAGTGGGGTGGGTAGCAGGGAGGAGACTGGCAGCCCAGAAGGATGGAGCAGAAAGAAATTGCAACCTTCAGACCCCTGAGGTACCGCAGTCCTGCTGGGACAGCTACAGGAGACCATTTTGGGGGTGTAATCTGAAGATACAACCCTCTGCTCCTGGCCGACCTCCTCAGTGCTGGGCAAATAACTATTGCACTAAAGCAAATCGCACAGACAAAAGTAGAAATGCTTCAGGTTGATCCTGAAAGGATTTTTAAAATAAGGTGTTTTTTTTCCTGAAACATCAATATTTTATTATTTTATTTTTTTAAAGCCTTGGTTAGAATGAAATGGAAGAGGGAGGCTGTTTTCCTGTGGCCTGGAGTCAATGTTTAGAAAATGTAGTTGTAAGTGAAAAATAATTTCAATATAAAACTAAACACTGCCCTTCAATGCTAAAAGAATGTCAAAATTAAGTTTTTTAAAGATCAGCTTTTTAACCTGGCTGAAACAACAATTCAATAGCATTTCAAAATACTTAAGTGAATCCAAATCTGTGTCTGCTGGAGAAAAAGCTTTCTTTCCAAAAAAATTCCCTAAGCTCTCCATAGGCATCACCTCATCACCTCCTGGTCTGTCCTTGCAGTAGAAGGGATGCTTTTTTCCAGTCCTTACGATAGATTTTTTAAAATTTATTTTATTTTAATAAGTAAAACTCATGCATAGTGTAAACATACCAAAAAGCACACGCCCTATTGAATTTTCAGAGATAAGTGTTTTAAATCCAGCCTTTCCCATAGCTCCAGACATGCATTATTTACAATGGAGAATAGTAATGTAACAAAGCTGTATTATATTAAAATTGTTCCATAAAATATTACGATTATCATTTTTTGTAGCTTGACTTAAGGTGCACAATTTATATAAAACAATATGAATTATTTTCTGTTACAAAAAATTATTCAGTGTGGGCTCTGTGTATTACAGTTATTAATCTTTCTATTTAAATGCAAATTTTTCCTTTCAACTGAGAGCTAAAGATACTTTTTATACAACTAATAAAACACAACTTTGATCTTCTGATCCCTCATCAGGGAGATGGCTTTCTCAGTCATGTTTGGGATGTCTCTGCCAGAACATGGTGTTCCTTTCCAGCTAGGATGCTTTCTTCATAAATACGTTGAAAGCTATTCCCTGTTAAAAATGAAATATTCATTTGTAGAACAAGGTGTGACTTGGGCAATCCTTAGTTGCTTTGGTTTTGTGATAAAAGAGCTGAAAAGAGCTAAAACCAGTAGTGTCCTTTGTGTGGATATCTGCTGTGCCTGCAATGGAGGGAGGTAGTTTAGATCAGGTCACACAGGAACGCGTCCAGGTGGGTTTTGAATGTCTCCAGAGAAGGAGACTCCACAACCTCTCTGGGCAGCCTCTTCCAGTGTTCTGTTACCCTCACCGTGACAGTGACATACAAAACCCACCTGGACGCGTTCCTGTGTGACCTGATCTAGGTGTTCCTGCTTCGGCAGGGGGATTGGACTGGATGATCTTTCAAGGTTCCTTCCAGGCCATGATATTCTGTGATTCTGTGAATTTATCCTCAGAAAAATCTTGTTTTGTGCCTATGGCCTTGCTGTTATGAGAAACTTTAAATCAGGATTTCTTTGAGCAGCCTAGTGTCAGTTCAGGTGGGAGCTGGTAGGGTGGCTCTGGCAGGGAAGCAATGGTTGAAGAAACATCAGGCTTCCAGATCACCGAAGTATCTGAGCTGTTAAGAAGCTTCAGAAAGCTTCATGTCAGCCCCCAATACTGTCCCCAGGAACTCAAGGGGACATGGGAGCAGTTGGCTCTGCATAAGCATCAGAGACTCTGTCTAACCCTCATTCTCCTCCCATCTGCAGAAGGGGCTGGAATTGGCCCCGTTGGACTAGGAGGAGAATTCCAGTGTCTGGGAGTTGCCACCAGCAGACCTCGCAGTATGTGGAAAAATGTGACAGAGCTCAAGGAGAGAGGTAACTCCTAGCTGTCTGGCAGCTTGTGTCCTGCAAAATCTGAAATCAAAGTTGTTTATGTGATTTCAGGCTAATTTCTGCCAATTCTTGTTCTGACAAATACTATTACCCTGAGGAAATCCAAGGACAGCTTCTTTAATAATGTTTATAATGTTGGACTTTTAGTTACCAGTATTAGCAAAGGAAGTTGAAAAACCACACTGCACCTCTGTCTTTCATCTTTGCATGAACACAGACTTCCCCTTCCACCTTCTGAGAAGTGCCATCTCCTGCTGGTGGAAAGCTTTCTGATGGTTTTCCAGGTCCTGCGTTGGCCGGCAGAGCATGTTGTCCTCTGTTTGCTGGCCTCCCCTCAGTCTCCCTTGTTAGTTTTGGTCTGACTAACCCTAGGTGGGAGCTTGGCTGCTTCAGCCAGTGGAAATGTGGCTAATTGAAAAGGCTAAAGCAGTGAGCGGCGTTATAATTAACTGGCCATATTAGGCATTTTACAATTCTGACACCTCACAAGAGTGGAAGTTTAATGAGAATGGAGAGAGGCTCAAAAGCAATCCATTTTCCTGGTAAAGATTGTAATGAAGGTGTGAAATGATGCACAGCTAACTAAACCTGTCTGTAATAGCCTCTCTGTTATAATGTAGTGATATGACAGACTTGAGAAAAAAACAATATAGTGGTCATGTATATGTATATATGTAATTGATATGCATATACCTGTATAATATATACACATATATACCTTTCCCTACAGTGCTAACGTAATGTATAATATAGCTTACCTGAAAGTGCCACATATAGGTGCGGTGCCAAAATGTATGAAGAACTGATCTTTGAAAGAAAACACTCATTTGCAATGGAAAGATGAGTGCCCCAAGGAGTGCCCCATAGAAACACGTCCCAGGAAGGACATGCAGGTGGAAGCCATGGGGCTGAGAATGCCCATGGCCAGCTTTGATACGCCCCAAAGTACTTCTGCGACCCATATGCACCGACACAACCTGCTCATGACTGTGCTAACAGAAAACTGTGATGAGTTCCTTGCAGATCTGCCACAGAGGAGCAGAAAGTTAGTGTAAAGGTATTTTCTGACTGTTTTCTTTAAAAGAGGCTGTGTCTTTGATTATTAATTTAAAATTCAGTGGCAGCAGCTGTAAACAGAGTGTACTTTGCACAGCAAAAACCTATAGGCTGTCACTGTGATAGCATCTCTCTGCCTTCCTTTGCAAGTAATGCATCAGATTAGGGTGCATGCAGAGGGAACTGGAATGAAGATGGTACATAACGTGTGGCTTCTGGTGACACTTGGGAGTGAGCAGCTCTCTGAGGATATTTTTGGAAATGCATGCTTTCCTGAGGAATTTTGCATCCCCCAGACTTCATCTTCATAGGGTTTTATCTTCCAGCCCTGCAGGGCTTTAGTCTCAGCTGGCAAGGAGCTGGGTACCTGTTTGACCCCATGCCCCACAGGAGCAGACAGGCTGTGTCTCTCTGCAGCACACAGCTGGTGCAGAGCATGACCGGGAGGTCATTTCTGCCCATAAAATGTCCCAGAGCTGTCCATAGCACAGAGCACTGAGGGCTTGCTCTGGGTGTATCGCACTCAAAACAGCAGGTTTCATTTTTGAGCGGGTAAATTTGTCACCTTTGCTGTGTAGCATGAACCTGTTCTCAGTTGTGAGCATCCTCACATGGTGGGAACATGGGTCTGCTGCCACCTCTGTGTTTCCAGCTGGGCTGAGCAGGGGCTGAGGGCTAGACCCCCGAGTGTTGAGAGGTCTAATGTTTCCTGTGCTGGAGCCTAAATGCGTCAGTGGGGTTTATGGCAGACACGCGTGGAAGACAATTTCCATTCTATGTAGCTTGTTTGATCTCAAAGAGAACTCTTCCTGGCTGACCTGAATTACCTTTTCCTTTTTTAAATGTGTAATTTGCATGACTGATATAAATGTCAAGCACATAGATGGATAAAAATGGAGATAAGCATGTTGTTAATTCTAATCATTATGTAAATACCTGAGCCCATAAATTCCAGCTCACGTAATTAATTTTACAGTTTCCCTTACTTGTCAGGACTTGCATGAATATGGCTGAGTTTTTGCCTGCTGCTTGCAGGATAGAGTCTTGATTGCTAAACTACATGTGTTTTGCATGTGGCATATGGTGAGGACTCAAGAAGTGTAATCGTGGAGCGTTAATGTTCAGCTCTCCTGCGGGGAGTATCGCATCCTGAAGGGTGACTCCTTTCAGTAACATCAAGATCCTATAGGAAAGGAGCTTCTTTTAAAGATCTCAGCCATATGATTTATGGTAAATAACACTTGTATTTCCATACTATGTGTTTCTGTTCTGGAGGCTTGCCCTTGTTGGCGCTCGAATTTGTTTTTGTTTAGCATGTCACAGGTCTTGGAGCAACACAGTTTTGGTAAAATGTGTGGGAAGACTATGTAAACACTATGCAAGCTTTATGTATACTCTGTGTGTCCTCTCCAGTGTAGTTAAATGATCCAGCTATGCAGTTAAAGTGCACCCATTAATACAGTTAATACAAAAGACATGGTTATTTTATGGCAGCACTTAAGTTACATTTTTATAAAGAGAACCAGAGGATCCCCTGAGACACTGTTGTACAAATAACGAAGAACAGAAGCTCAATTAGTGAAAGCAAGGAAGTGAAGAGTGAGACAAGAATCATGCAGAGTATAATTCAGCAGGTATATTAGTTTGTATAATATGCTGTTTCTTATACATTATAAGGCTGCATTAAGGAATGAATTAGCTGCTTTTCCTATGCCGGACATTTGCAGTGTTTTGACTCCAGACAGGAAAAGTCGATTCCTTAATTCTAAATTGATGGAGGTGTCACTTTAATACTTCCATTTACTTTTTTTCATTAGAGGAAGAGCAGAAATTGTCCAGAATTATTTTTTCATTTTGTGCTCCCCTGAGTTTCCAACAACAACTGGTGATATTTTTTGCCTGCATTATTTTAGATTAATATTTTCCAAGCGGCGATTTATAGAAGCATGAGCCTCAACAGTTGGCCAGAAAGTAAAGAAAGAAAAGAATTGAGTTTATGGAAATAAACCCCATCCCTATTCTTTTTCCTTAGAAGCCATCAGCGTGTTTCCAACAAGGTGAGACTACATAACAAAATGCTGTACTCTAGCTCGTGCCTGCAGAGCTCTTTGGTAATGTGACTTCTGAAGCCCTTTATGACTTTCCTAGAACAAAGCCGTGGTTTCCTTTCTGATCTCCTGAGAGAGCCTAAGGGCTGGCAGGGCCATTTGCAGGGTGTGCAATATGGGGTTTGCACTGAGTTCAGAGACTTGAGAGCCTGATTTTGTGTAACTTCATGTGCTTTAGTCCTGCTTTTGTGGTAGCTCCCTCTTGGAGACTACTAAGTATCTGTACCCGGCCAGTGGTCTCACGGGGAAAGTGTATCTGTACAGAATCCTGGGAATAATCCCAAGGAAAATGGTTGTGAACTAAAAATGAAACTATCAGTGTGTATGTAATTTCCATCAAAAGCGTTTCCCAATTAATTGGTTCAAAGTGGTTGTTCTTGGTAACCTTCTTCTGTCAATCACTGTTCACGTCTATTTATACAGGGCTTAGTGATGAAATTACTTTGAAACAAGTGCGAAAACATGTATTTTGCAAATTAAATCACTCTTCACCAGCTAAAAGGAAAACCAAGGAGAATACTGACTGGCAAAAATAGGGCCTGTAAAAGAACTTTTCCAGGACAGAGCTGGAGCTGTCAGCGCCAGCTCTTGGGTTGAGGGAATGTGTGGGGCAGTGGGATTCAGTTCAATCCAGTGGAGTTTGACTGCACACTCCTCCTCAGTGTGCTGCCACCCTGGGAGGAAAATATATATTTGCAGAGCAAAGGTTGCCTTTATAAAGCATCTTGGAAGAATGTATGGATGTGTCCTTTTCTGAAACAGCAGTTTATTTCCTGATTACCTTTACCTTCTTATATAGAATTGGAAATTTTACAATTCCTTTGACCTCTTAAGTCGTTATTATATTACTAAATAATTAGGAACTTGAATCGCTATTTTTTCTGTCACCAAAAATTGACAGCACGTTGCCCCCACTACAAAGATTCTGTGAGTCTGGTTTTCATACAGGCTAGTTTTGATTAGGGTTGGTACACAATTTTAGCATTCTTTACCAGTATTTTGCTAATGTTTCCATTGGGTTAGCAGGCACAAGAACACAGTATTATTCTCTTTCTGAACAATGACTACGATGGCTCCCTGTGCAGGCAAACCAGAAAGCAGTCCTGAACCTTCCTTTCAAAATGTTATATACTGGCTGTCTGACAACAGCACCCAGAAGTGAAGCAATACATGCAGTGTTGCTTCATTTAATAGCGCAAGATCCTCACAATGTGTTTCAGTTTATATTATTCTAGAGATAAGAATCTTTAAATACTGAAGGAGCATACAGTGTACAAGCATTGTATTGACATTTTTCTGTGCTATCATAACCACAGATTCTTCTGCTTGCCCTTATGTTAGCAATTTAATTTTAATCCAGGGCAATAATGAAAAAGTGCATTACCGGCAAAAAACAAACTCTTCATAGCCTGTGTTCCTGATATTTTTAGGGAATTGAATTGCATTTTCTGTTCACAATAACAGAGTATCTTTAGGTCTTCCGTGAACATCTATGAACAACAAAAATAGGTTTGCTAATGTATTGTCAGCCAGAGGAAAAGAAACTATTTGTAGCTCTTGTATTTGGAGGCGGATCTGGACCCCCTGTCTGCGGCACCTTAACTGGGCAATTTCCCGATAAGAACTCAAGCAGCTCCTGGGGTGCAGGAAGGCATTTCTGCATGTGCTTTTCTTCTGCTGGGAACCCTGCCCTGCTCATGGAATTAAGCAGTCAGACAGTTGGACTAGGTGATTGTTGTAGGTCCATTCCAACTGAAAGTATCCTATCCTATCCTATCCTATCCTATCCTATTCTATCCTAAATATTTTTTGCCAGCCTGTATAGACGTGTGAGGATGCAGGGCTGGGCTGAGCTGCCCTCCAGGCTCAGGGCATAGCTGAGTGAAGCTCTGGGTCAGTATGGGAGAACCTAGAAAGGGATGGCTGTTTCTGCTGGGTAGCCAGAGCCCAGGCAAGGCAAAACTCCCCAGAGCTGCATAGAGAGATTTTAACTAACAGCAGCAAGAGTCCCTTCAGATGCTGAAAAACATCCTAATTTTTTTTAGGAACAGGTTGGTGGTGCCAGCATTTACTTTACAGGTGACCATTGCTGATTGCAGCAGGTACCGGAGTGGTGGCTCCCAGCCAGAGCATTCCAGGTATGGAGGAGAGGCTGATTTTGATGCTGTGGAGGGAAGATGCTGCCTGCGTGGCTGCAGAGCATGGTATAGTGTAGTCAGGGCAGGAATATTCAGCAAGTGTGCCCTGGGAAATTCACCTCAAACAGGGCTCCTTGTCCTCTTGGGAGATCTGGCTTCTCACAGGGGTCTGGGTGTGAATGCTCTGGGATGGTGGGTCCTCTCCAGTTCCGGTTTCCTCCAAAGAAGGGAATTACAGTACAGAGGCTCTTCAGTTGCAGGTTTTCATAGCCACAACACAACAGTAGCCACAGATTTGTTCAAAGCTGGGAACAATCCAAAATTTAAAGATACTCAGCTCAGAGAGCAGACCTGAGTAAAAGTAGAATAATTTGGGTTCAATTTTTTAATAATTTAATCTCTGTATACAATACTCAAAAACCCTCCAAGATGGAGCACACTATGAGATTTATTTCCCTTAGTTATTTTTTCTAAACTCTTGCAAAAAGTCTTCTATTACAATTTTGAGCTTTATTAAAAAAAATCCTAGGGGAAACGTGTACTATTCTTTATTTAACTACATAGGATGTATTCCTAAGAGTTGATCACACTTCTCCCACACACACCTTCCCACATGTGAGGTAAAATAAGAATGTCACTATCTTTAATGCCAGAAGTATTTCCATCTTCTACTGCAAATATGCAGTGATGCATCTAGAATAGCACTGTCAGGGGAAGAAATCTTCATATGAACAGAATTTAGCTATTTGTGTTCCCTTTCTACACGCACTTAGCATTTTAGCATTTTATCCACAGGGGATATTTTATTCAGTGGGATCATGTCGGCTGCAGGTAAATAGAGACAGAAAAGTCTTGTTTCTTTATATCTAAATTTGTTCAGAGTCCTGCCCTTTGGCCCAGTGTCTGTCTGACAGGCTGCGCCGTGCAGAGCCTTGCAAAGCTGTAGGAGATGTTGACTGAAGGGCATTGTGCTTCCCTGTGGCATGGTTAGTGCTGGGTATAAGCCAGACACACGATGGTGGTGCTGAGCGTAGCCTTCACCTCCTGGGTCTGAGCAAAGCTGCTGGCTCCCATGGGGCAGCAGACGGGAGCGGAGACTTGAGAACTAATCTCGTGTCTGCGCTTCCGCCTCTGTGGCTAATTGCTCTGAAATTTGCACATGTAATGGCTTTCGCTTTTCCTAATATCTCTTGCTAGGTTAGCATTTTAAAAGGATGTATTTTCTTGTCGTAAAAGCGCTAGATGCAAATGGGAAAGCAGATAGATATGTACTGCTTAAGAATTAAAATAGAACTACAAATTTCAGGGAGTGTGGTCAGGCTCCAAAGAGTACCCCATCCCACATCCAGTGCTCAGTACAGTAGCAAGAAATGCACCCGCTGCACCACTCCTCTATGGGAACGTACAAATTAGAAATTTCAAGGGCTGTTGAACACTGTGCATTTCCACTGTGGATCAGCACAAAGTTATTCGGCACAGGAGGTTCTGTAACTGTGATACATTGGGGAAATTCATATTGTGCAATGGCCCTAAAATTCACCCTTCCTCCTCTGGTATGCAGAGACCCAGTGCTAAGACATGTTTAATATAAAGCAGGTAGGATACTAGCTGACTGGAGCAGGTTTTTTTGTCTCTTGCTGCCTTTTCATTATTCATCTTAGGATCATCTCCTTCGCTATTTATATTCATTATAAATAATAATTAAACAGGGGACAGAAGTGTGTTGGTGTGAATGTGAAGAAAAAATCCATGTCCCTGATGTGGCAAAGTTGCAAATTTAGGCAGGGCTGGAGGAGTCCTTAGTCTGAGGAAAGATAGTCCGTTGCAAAGGCTTGCAGGAAAGCATTAACATGCAAGCACTATTCTTAAGTGGCCAGAATGTAGATGATTAAAGTGTTCTTGCTGTGTGATCTTGGGCCTCTTGCCCTTTCTGTTCCTTAATTAATTTCCTCTATCATTTATGTATTAATAAAAACAAATTACCTGCTTCATGGGAGGTGAGAGGTTTTATTCATTTATGTTTGCAAACAGCTTGAAGATCCAAGGATGGAAGGAAGAGGCTACAGATGTGTGAAGCCTGTATGTAGTGCATGAATGATATATGACAAGGTTTTATTCCTTGGCAGTCTGATAATTTGGCATAGGAGTAAGTCTTTTTCCTTTTCTGCTGTCTAAGTTCCTTTTTCTGACATTGTCAAATGAGGCACAGCTTTTGCTTCTAGTGTAATATGCAAATAAATGGATGTATGGATACTTTGATTTTGGGTCAATCAGTACCTTTGTTTCAGCCTTTTTCTTTCATGAGCAATTAAGGAGAAAGGCATTTCCCAGTGACTGTGGAGTCATCTGCTAGCAGGTCATCCACTTGAAACCAGTGCTGGGATTTAAAATTTCTACTGTGTCCCGTCTTTATGGAACATAGATGGATTTATCTGCTGGAATGATGCTCTGCTTTCTGCTATTAGTGATAGAGGTTGTGTGTGGGACAGAGGTGTGCAGAAAGGAAGTTTCCACGTAGAGATGTAAATCTGGTTATTCTCTACTGTCACAACTTTCACCTTACACTGGGATTCAGACTTTTAATGTCTTCCTCTGAAAACAAACTTGATCAAGGTCTTGCAGTCTAGGAAACCACCACACGGTTGCACTGGCCTGAGGCTGCCTATATTTTGTTGGCAGCTTTGTCGGTGGAGTTCAGCAAAGGCTGATGCATGCCCATAAAGGCAGAAATGTGCTATCAGTGGCTGCTCTTGATGTCTTTTCTCCTGGTGAGTAATGCAAACAAACACAACATTCTTTCCTACCTGTGCAAACCAGTCTCAGGGTGGAAGCAACATTAAAAGCCAGCATCTCTTCTCTTGTAATGTCTAATAGCATGTCTAATTCTGGATTTTCAAAGATATTCCCCTTAAGGTTATCCTGTGATATGGAGCATGTTTGTGCACAGGCGCCGCCGCGAGAGCAGCTCAGTGCATTTCAGTATGCAGCAAGTTCCTTGGCTGGGGTTCCCCTTGGAGTTCCTCAGCAGGCACTAAGGATGTGTCATCCTTTGAGTCATCTCTTACTTTTAAAGCAGCTTTCCTCGATGAAAGCTGTTTTGGTTTTGACTTTACACAGAACTTTATACAGGACACCGCATTTCACAGTCTTTTGACACAGATTTTTGCAGGGGGTGCAGGTGGGGTGTAAGAAGATAAGAGCTGCCTTTGGGATTGTACATGCCTTCATCCCTTATGTATGTCATGCCTTTTTCATCAGCGGTTTTCTTTGTCCCTCTCTCAAGTTTGCTTCTCCCAGGGATTGTTAGAAAGGGTCAATGCCCTCTTGGACTCAGCTCTGTGGGATGGGGAGCTTAAATTGTTCTTGGGTGTCAGTGGTTTGTCTCTTTTGAATGCGTCAGAAGATGCGTCTTGACCCATCTCGAATTGATGCTCAGGTGTCTTGTTCCCTTCTCTCCCTTGAACACTCAGTGTTTCTCTCATGCTTATGACCTAGATTCACACTGGGGCAGGGAGAAGGGGAAATTTCTGCCTTTGCAGTGTGAGACTGCCCACAGCCCTCCCACAGCAGCCTCCCCTCATTTCTGGGTCAGATTTCCTTACTGCAGGGCACTCTCTCAGCAGCTGGGATTGAAACCTTCCTGGAGGCTCCTGCTGATGTACAGCCCAGCTCCCCACAAGCAGTGGGATCTTGCAGTCCTCCCCAGAGCTCTTGCGGCCAGGTCCCCAGGCAGCCCAAAGTGGTGGGCTCTCATCACCCAGCCCTTCAGAGCCGAGGTCTGGTTAATGGTGTGTGTAAAGCCCTCCCACTGACGAGGTCATCCATGCTGTTCCAGAAATGTTGAGCTAATTGCACAAAAGGTGAAGCTCCAGTACAGCAATGATTGATTCAGCCTCAGGCCCTGCACAGCAGAGAGCAGCTCATGAAAACCGAAGACGAGGCATGTGACTGCAGACCCTTAATCCAGCTAAAATACCATGATGCCTGACCTCATTAGAAAAAAGCCACAAAACATGTCTCGCTGGATTGTTCCTTGCTGTGTCCAGTGAAATATTGGGAGCTTGGCCAACCAGCCAGGTATTCCTCCCTCTCCTGCAGAGTGCTGTGGTTTCCTTTCTGCCTTGGAAACACTCATAGACCCGGAATGAACTCCTATAAGCTTATGGGGAGGAAAACTTATGACTTACACTTTAATTAATACCTAGATGTAATGTGATTGTAGCCACAATAATAAAAGCTGATAAAGGGCTTGTAGGACGAAGGAGTAAGGCAAACAAGCAAGGTACATGTAGGGTTCTATCAGGGTCCTGGAGAATTGGGAAGCTGGTCATCAGTGTTTGCCTTAGCTACTAATTTTATGGGAAAATTAATGCCCAGCCACTGCTCGGTTGCAGAGCTGCTAGCCTGTGGTCTGGGCTAGCCCCTGACACGACCCTCCCTTTCCCAGCAAGTCTGTTTCACTTCCAAGAGTAAGTCTAGATTAAACCCAGAGTGGGATGGACTTTGTGGCAGTGTCATGCCTTTGCTTTCAATGCCTGTCAGCTTCTCTGATGTAGACGAGTCTCTGCTTTTAACCACAGACAGCTCTTGCTCCAGGTCTGTCTATGTGGATACTGAGGTCTTTGCACTGGTGTTTGAAATGAATGTATGGGAAAGGTGGAGGAATGCCAGCATTTCCATGCATGTGGCTTAGTTCTTTACAGTGGAAGTCTGCAGCCTATAGGTCACGGATGAAGTGGTCCTACAAGGTGGCTTGGTCACTTCAGAGGTACCTCTTCAGTGGAGAGAGCAGGGTGCTGTGTCCCAGGACCTTCTTTCTCTGGCCCCTCTCAGTTCAGCATAGGTAGATGGTCCAGGCAGCGCAGTGTAATCTTCCATTTCACAGCTGCACTGCAGGCAGGGGATCGGGAGGATGAGGGATTTGGTTGGCATTTGTGGACTAGGGATGACTAATGTTTCCCTGTCACTAACTCGTCACTGCTTGTATCAACCAGGAGCGTCAGAGCAGCTTGGTGCGAAGCGGCTGGGCTTCGTCAGCGATTTGTCGTGGTCATTAGCGCGGCATGAAGCACTGTGTCTGCAGGCTCCTGCTGGCACGCAGAGCTGTGGGGTGCTGTCTGCAGGGCCTGCAGACCCCTCTGGGACACCTGCGTGCAGCGGCTCCCATCTGTACCGTTCACTGCTAAATGCCAATATGAGCCTATTTAAGAGAGAGGCCAAGGGAAGTGTGAATGGCAGCTCAGCAGGCAGTGACGGATTGTACGCTGGAGAATGATTGATTTAGTTATTTAGGGCTCTGTTCAGCAAAGATTCAGATGCATGGGGCTCGGCCTTAATATGAGTTGGGGAGATGAGGCTGTTTCGGCAACAGAGGAAACTACCAGTACTTCAGGCCTTTCATGGCAAGGCACTTATGCATTTGTCTAACCCATTGCACAGGGTTGGGGCCAGCCCAACTGCCAGCCAGGGAGACCTTCACCCTGCCACCAGTGTCAGCCACCATGAGAGTTCAGGTGCTGCTGGAGTTTTGGAAATGCAGATTCTTGGGGGGGTTCTGGGCCCAGCTCAAGCTTTGCGGCAGCAGCACCGGACAAATGCAGCCCCTTGTTGCTGGGAATGCTCAGTTACTTTCCATCTTTTGCTTTGCTAAAATGCACTGAAGGAAAGAGAGTTGTATCATGGGCTTTGGAAATAAGAAAGGACTATTCTGAAGCAGCAAGGCCCTGGGGTAGGGTGGTCCTGGGGCTGTTTCACCAGTGATTGTAGCCACCTTACAGATTTGGGAGGCCTGTCTTGTGAAATCCCTGTTGCCATGGCCCACCACTAATTGGGACAGAAAGACACACACTGACACTGCACCCTGCAAACCTCTGGTGTGATGTAGCTCAAACTCTATGCCGGGGCTTTGCTATGCACCTTCTGGATCCAGAGCATGTGTGTGGCATCATCCAACTTGGTAGGAATTGCCAGGCTTAATCAAAGCAGTGATTCATGGGCTCTGGGAGCCTGTCTCAAGGTGTGGGCAGCACCAGCTGCTTCCCAGGGAGGTGTGAAAGGGCCCTGACAAACAGCTACGCAATATCCCCGGGGAGGTGTCTTCCTGGCAGCAGTGTTTGGCCTGGAGCAGCAGCCTTGTCTCAAGTGAAAATACAGCAAAGCACGGTCGTAGAGCACAGAGATTGTAAGGAAAAGGTCTAAAACTCTACCTGAGAAGGGTAGCCACTCTTCCTTACAGATGCATGTGGCTTTTCTGCAAAAGAGGTAGAGCTATCTCCTTCCTCCTCTGGACAGGTCTTTGGCTGACAGCAGCAGGTTTGATGGGGTTGCCTAGTTCTCCTGCATGTCTCCAGTCTATCGAGAGTCCCTTTAGTTTAATTACTTCCTCTGTGCCCATTTACCACTAAACTTTCTGGGACGGTTTCTTGGCTGCAGCTGCCAATCTGAATACTCTATGACTTGGGAAAAAAAAAAAAAAATCAAACATCTATTTAAAGTAGCCAAGTTGCTAATGGAGACAGATCAAGTGTGATGTCCATTACCTGAGAGGGCTGAGTCCTCAGGAGCGAGATCAGGAGGAAGCACTCAGCTACTTAAGAGAAGAATGCAAAGAGACCTTTACCGGAAAATGCTGTAGCTACTTATGAGAGGTATCTGCAGCTCTGCCTGGTGCCTACTAATATCCCATTCATTGGGTAGGTTGTACAGTAGAAAATTAATGGGAATAAAAGAGAAAAGCTGGAAATTTACGGTGTTATCTGCAAAATGCAGGTGGGATAAATGTGTTCTCTCTTAAAGACTTCCCACAGGTTTAAGTCCCTCGTGTCTTTTCTTCTAATGCTGGTGCTTAAAAATAGGACAGAAGAAGGAATATAATGTTTTTGCTGGTGTTAAGGTTGCAGCTAGTTAGTGCTGGCTAATTATTGTATAGGCCAAATAGCTCAGAAGAGACCTATTTTATGGATGTGCTTCTCTCAGGAAGCATGGAAATTTCAAATCTCTTGTCTTTTTTACTTCTTGGGAGGCACAGTGCCCTGCAATGCCTTAGCTTAGGTAATGAGTCTCTCCTATCTGTGTTTAGCCACCAGGTAACAGCAGGTCAACTGAGCACCTGGTAGAGTTGGGGAGGCTTAAATAAGGACAAGCAAGATCCCTGCTTCATTCCTGGAGGAGGCTCACCTAGGATAATGCTGTCCCCAGCTGAGTGACCACCATCATCCTTTATTTCCAAATCTGCTTCTTGTACTTCTGTGGTTAAGAAGGACTTAAGGCTGTTAGAAAAAGGCAGTGTGCTGTTTGGGAAAGGCTTGGCTCTATGTTGCACTTCCTTCTGGGTGCTGGTCTGACCTCTGATACGGAAACATCCGAACAGGGCTTTTTTGATGACAGAGATAGGTATGTCTGTTCATGGGTCACACTATAGCTGCTAAAACTGTGTGCAATTCTACTAGGATGCTGTCCCTTCTGCTCCCAGTATCTGGGCATTCAATGTTTCCAGTTCTGATGGTGTTCCTTTAAAAAAAATTAATATATATATATAAAACAAAACACCACCACAAAACCAGTATCACCCAAAACAACTCTGAAATCTGAAAACAAATTACTAGTTGCCACCCTAATTTCACTAATGTATCATCAAAACCAACCCTCTTCCTGAGGAACTTGTAGCGGTTGCAGACTGAAGAAGGGTGACTTCAGAGGGAGTGAGGAACAGAATGAATGACCAGGCAGGGATCTGCCCCGCAATGGGTAAAGCAGTGCTGGAAGATGGACCTCAAGCTCTTCAGTCACATAGGCCTCCCATGCAAGGCTAAGTTTCAAATACAAAGCAATGTATTTTAATGAAATGTTTGAGAACATCTGTGGGAAGGGACTATGCATTTGTTAGCTGTTTGGGTTTGCTGCCTGCGGGAGTGGAGTCTGTTCATCGCCTACAAGTCACCACACTGTGCTGGCTGGTCCAAGCATGCTGCTACTTTTGCCATGCATCTGATTTTAAGTTTGAAAGTTGCTGGTTTTGCGAAGTGGTGAGACTGACTAGGTGGTTTTGTGATGGGCAAGGGGAGCAGGAGAGCAGGCTGGGGTCCAGCAGTGCGAGTGCAGTGAGGAAAGCCTGGGTTCACAGTCACTGAGCTGCAGACTAGACCTTGCAAGGATGAGTTAAAAGCAAGGGAAATGGTGACATGGGGACACTGCTGTCTCTGAAGGATTCCTTCCTGTTCTTCCACCAACATCTATTGGGTAAACTGTTTCTACCAACTTGGTACTTTCCTTAGTGTGATAAGAAACACTGTGGAATGAACTGCTCTTCTGTAAAAGTGTGCTCTCTGAAGCTTTCCGTGGAGCTCAATGACCCAACAAACTAGGTAACTGGAGAAGGTGATGCATCCCCACGAAGTCATACGGTCTCCTTCTGTCAACGCCTTTGGACAGTTACCTTGGTTTTCATTTCAGACACATTTATAAACCTCAGTCTGATGAAATGGGGTTCCTCTTCTCAGCTACTTGCAAACTGGCTTTTCTGTCATGTTCTGCTTCTTTCTCACCAAGTGCTGTGCTCATCTGACAAACATCACAAATCTCCATGGCTGTGGGAGAGGAAGGCAGAGCCAATCTACGTGGTCTTTGCTTTCTCCACAGGCTCCTTAGGCCTGATCCAGTCTAGCTGAGCAGCTCTTTTCACTGCTAGCATCAGGAGATGCCCGCAGTATCCTGCTGGCCAGACACTGAGGAGAAGCGGTGGCACCCTGTTTGCACAAGCAATTGTTGGTGTGGCCAGCTCAGGGGTCCACAAAGTACATTTGTGGTGCTCCAAGAAAATATATCCCTCTGCTGAAAACTATAGGAGATGGAGCAGTATCTTCTATTTATGGTCCCAGACTTCTTAACGTTATCTGTTTGGCAGCTTGAGAAGAGCTCACCAACCAGCAGCACCTTCCCTTTGAGCCATGGTCCATGCTGTCCCTCATCATGGCAGGCTGCCCACTTGCCGAGTGTGTTTTACTTGCTGTTCAGCTGTTTTAAGGACCTGCTCACCAGCTAGGCTTTGGAGAGATTAGAAATGTCTCTTTTCCATACAATGTCCTTGACAAGCCAGAAATCCGCCCATTCAGTGTTTTGTGCAATTAAAATGATGACATGGCCATCAACCCCCACGCAACCAGTTGGCGACAGCGCTCGGCAATGGAAACTCCAGTCCTCAGTGAGCGAATTTGTGTGTAGTTTGGCAGAGAACAGCCCTGCTGACTTCCCAGGCCAACACTGCTTTGTTACTCAAATACAAACATCTAAAACCAGCATTAGGCACTGTGAGCTGCGCCAAAGCCGACTGCTGTCATCGTATAATAAAACAGCATGTTGAGGTTTGCTATTCTAATTGGGCAGCCAGGAACCCCGGCGGACGGCAGAGCTTATTTATTGATTGCTCTTCAGATCAGAAACTGGACGGCACCACAGGGAGCTAGTAAAGGAGGAAAACCATTTTAAATACACTGTAAATGCTCCTTTGCAGGATTAATGAGCGGGAAACTGTAATGTGTGTTAACAGGATGCATAGAAAAGTAAAAGCTGGTAAACTTGCATGGCTTTCACTTCCACAGGAGAATTCTGCTTCAGCAGAGATGGGGAAATACAGGCTGTAATAAATGTTACTTTATTTCTAGGGCCTTTTAGTGGAAAAGAACCTATATTCCTACACTGAAGTTCTTGCAAAATTGGAAATTGTAGAAATAAGGGGGAAAAACACTTAAAAAAAATAATAAAAAAAAAAAGCAAAGGATGGGGGTGAGTTGGAGCTGGTAGAAGTGGAAACCTTTCCTGTTGGGGAAAGTGGAAACCTTTCCCTCAGGGCTAGCTTGCAAAAGGCATCACATGCATGCTGTGCTCTATTTCCTGCATAGATGGGAGAGATTCACCAAGCAAAAAAGCAAAATAGCTGAAGGTGTCCAGCAAGGACAGGTTCCCCAGCTCTGTAATGGCTGTGGTGCCATGAAGCATCACCCCGAGTCTCCTCTCACCATGTAACATGTTCCCATCCTTAACAGCTGGTCTAGTCGGTGTGAAAGAGCAGAGTGGGTTGTGATCCCATTTATCGCTTTGCTGAGTGTTTGGATCTTCACCCAAAGGCTTTGCGTGGCTCTGAGCTACTTTCAAACTGCCTGGGAAGGGGACTGAGACACATTGCACAGATGTGCAGTGAAAGTATAAACGCCTGTGCTGTCGTTTTAGGAACGTGTGCTATTCCCACGGCTTGCCAAACTTTTATAATTATCATAACACCTGCAGCTTGCCTGCAATTCAATCCCGGGTGCTTTTTTCCTGCTTGATCAGCTCATTTCTAGCTGCCTGTCTTATGGGAGATGCCCTCTCCAGTGCAGTGGTTATCGTTACTGAAGCAACTCCTGCGAGCAGGGAGGTTGGCAGGACGGGAGGTGTGATTGCTCCCTGCCTCCCTCGGGCATCTCGTCATCGTGGCTGAAGGAGACAGGAGGCAGGCACAGCTGGGGATTAACATGTAAAAATCTTGAATTTTAGGAAGTCTTAATGTCCTCACAGTGGTCTGATTTCTTGTAGTATAAGTGAAACATTAAGAAAGTTGAGTAAACCAGAAGGATGCTGGAATTTCTCAGTGTAAGGGGCTACTATTGGATGGGAAATAAACTTATCTGCAAAGACTGGGTTTTTTTAATGTGATATCACCTCCTCGGCTTAGTTCCCCTTTGTGTTTGTCCACCTGACTGTCCAGTCTGAAATGTGAGCGGCTTGAGACACAGAGAATATTTTTCTTGTGTTTCTAAGGCCTGAGTACCTTGGGCTGTGATGTCAAAAGGGGCCTGGGTAATCTCTGGTGGAGCTAGACCTGATCCTCAACTGAAGGACCATCACAAAGATCGTTAGATGCTTAGAATTCTGCAGCCTCAGACACACAGTTGCCAACCAGTGACTTTTAAGGCAGGGTTGGCATCGTCCTCTGGGATACCTGTTGGACCACCCCATGCATGGGTGTCTCCTGGGCCATCCATGTGGGAGGCAGCTGCTCCAGAACCACCATATTCTCAGAGAGGTGCTTTCAGGTCATCTTGGCAGACTTAAATACAATGGGCTGGGCTGAATCCACATGGCTCAAATGCTTTGGCAGTGGGTGACGTGACTTCCTCATGGCTGGAGCTATCAGTTCAGTGCTGCTTGAGAGATCTCCACTCCTGCTTAGACCACCACACACTCTGTTTTTGTTATCCTGTCCTTCCTCGTGGAGCGTGAATGATTTTTTAAGCACACAGAGGTTTGTGATGCAAGTACTCATTATCCACCCCAGTTTGTAACAAATGCATCATAAAGTAAACTTAGTGAAACAAAGCATACAAAAGTAGATTGATATTTGACTTGGCTTGGCTTGATGTTTTCTCTTCTGGATTTTGAGGGCTTTATCTGTTTGGTTTTGGTTTTGGTTTTTTTGTCAGTTTGTTTTTTATCCAGCTTTATTCCCTCTATGTTGTCCCGTTAGACTTTTCAACAGATCACACCAAAGTAAGGAAGAAGCACACAAAATGAAACAAACAGCCAGGCCAGAGGTAAAAGCAGAACATAGCATATCAAGGTATGTTCTTTTGAGCAAGGTTTCTTTGAGTCATTTGAGGCATCTTGACAAAGTTCAGTTTCTACAGTTGTGGCTATTGTTTTCATGAGACTCCTCTCTGCAAAATGCTTTGTTGTAACTGAAGAAGATCAGCGTGCCTATAGGCAGTCATTGCTGCTGAGGGTAATTTCATGTGATGGGTGGAAAAGTAAAGTAAAACTGGCAAAATAATTATGGAAAAATTTTGTGTTATAGAGTATAGTGAAGCCCCAGGGAACATTTCAACTTGCTGGTTTTTGGGCAACCATTTTGTTTGCATCTGTCCTAGGACTTCAGTACCTCTGGGCTTGAAAGAGCTATTCTCAGAAGGAATTGCCTTAGGGGCAGTTTGTTATCTACAGAGTCTGACTTTTAGATTGTATTGTTTGTGGACATCCATGGGCACCCAGGGGATGGCAGCTTTTGGGAGCAGGGAGGCAGCCTAAAGAGCATGTAAGACATTCCTTATTTTTGATATTTGTTTTTCTTCCCTTCTCACTGAAAAATTATAATGGATTTTGTGTTGGAAGATGAGTGGTGGAACATGGGATATAATGGATGGTGGTGAGCAATGTCTCTGGCTGAGCTGAAGGCAGGCTGTGCCTTTGAAAGCAGCTGCCAGCATCTCTGTCTGCAGCAACTTTTGGGCCACCAGCGGTGGAAGGCACTGCTGCTGAGGGCTCTCCTAGGTCATATTGAGAGCTCCTAATGCCTTTTGGTGCAGCCCTCTCGGAGTTACGAGAGGGGTCTGACTTACTGTGTGGAGAGAAGCACAAATGGAAGCAACTAGGAAAAGTTATTTTCAGGTTGTGTCTGCACTAGCCAACAGTTTTGTTTTCTCTTAAAAACCAAAGACTCACTGGAGTCAGTCTTGTGGTAGCAGAGACAGAGAGCATGCTTTGGGGAGGCTTGCTTTCTGGTTGCCTCAGCAAAACAAATATACTCAGGGCGGATGTATCTCACTCTATGGGTGTTGCAGTACAGGGTCTGGCGACCGGAAGATCTCGCGATGTACGGAAAGATAGGCCCCCCCTCTCCCTATAGCCAATAGCGTTTCACACTTAGTTCATGATGTAAGCAGACGGAAGTGATGTTGTGAACCCAGACTATATAATGCCGTGTTATCTATCAATAAACGCCATTTGCCGTCCACCACATTGGTGTCTGTGACCTGATGGACCGAGCGGCCTGGGGTTGGCCGACGTGCTGTTCCTGAACCAGGTCGCCACGCCTCCTGCAGGCGACATATGGGCAGGGTAACAAGCAAATAAAACCAATCAGCTCATCTCCAGGTGGCTTTTGATGCTTTTTAGTGGCAACCTACCTGTCAGGAGCATTGCTGCTACCCTGCTGAGAGCTGAAGTGCTTGCTCTGTGCTAATGGTGGCGTGTGTCCGCCTGTCCTCTGGGTGGTACGATGGCTTGAAGTAATGTAGTAATTCAGTTCAGCAGGGGTGCTGAGAGCTCCTAGCTTGCTTGAGGCTTCAGGGGGTCTTAGTTCCATTCCTAAGCACTGAGTGCCTTGGAAACCTGCATGTTTGGGAGCCAAAACCACCACCCTTGACCACCCTTGAAATGGGTGGCAAAACCAGCATCAGTTTGAGAGGAGGAGTGTGGTTATGTTTGCAGCTGACTTGGATGCATTTGGGATCCAGGTGATAAAGGCTGGCTCCAGCGTGTCCTAAGTGGCTATTTTTCAGGCAGAATGTTAGTCTGGTGGAGCCAAACCTTGAGGGTCAAATCCTCCTCAGGCAGAAGCAGATGCGGTTGTTAGTGCTTTTGGAAAAGCCAGGCCATTAATTATGAATGGAGCATGTGCACTTGGTACTTCCAGGGGACACGGAGCATAAGGGTGTCTGTGTTCATACAAGACGTGTACAGGCACACAGTGCAATACAGCAATAGTTAAATGTTAATGTTCATGATCTGTTTTTTGGCTGTTTTCCTCCTTGACTGTTTGCAGATGTGAGGGTTTTGTGTGCTTTTTTGTTTGTTTNAGAATGAAGAGCCTGAGAGCACTCTAAGATCTTAACTCTCCTAATCAGAAAGGAGGAGGGAGTCATTTAGAAACCAGCCAAATAAAACTCAGGTGCCAATTAAAAACAAAACAACCTTCCACTGACAGTTGGAGTGGTCTCTCACTCCTGGAGAGGGAATGGCATCTGTGGAAGCCTTCCAATTCATATATTTGAGAGTCACTTTTATTGACATTGACCTAATGGCTCAGGTAATTTTGATTTATTATAATTATAATGGAACTTTGATTATTCCTTCTCTGCACACCATAACAAAGACATGAGACTTCTGGAAGATGGTCTTTTACAATGATCTTTGGCTCAAATAGTATGGTTATTTGATGGTTAATAGGAACACCAACTGTTTAGAGTTGCTTAAACAAAAATAAAGCCTGGACAATCTGTGAAATAAGCTGTACGAAGTCAGAGCAAGGCATTAGTTTTTTTGCTATTTGCTCACAACAAATACACCAAAATGTGGAAAGCTGAAATTGTTTTACTGCTTGGACAGCTGTGTGACAACTTGTGAAGCAGCACTGAGGTCACACAGTCCTGTTGTCCAACGATGAGCAAGAGCAAATTCAATAGGTGTCTGTGACTGCAGGAGACCAAGGCTGGGAAAAGCCCGGCTCCTGGCAGTGCTGCTGGAGCCCATGGGGGCTGTGTGTGACCTCAGGAGAAGCCTGCACTGCCATGCAGTGTCCCAGCACGGAGAGGGGTGTCTCAGCAGCAGGAGCTGGGGGTCAGGCAGGGCTCAGTGGTGCTCAGCAAAGGATGTGGATGTGCTGCCTGGAGGACTTGGGGTTTTCCACTTGCTTTTGTGGAGAGGGGAGCCCTTCAGGCAGCCTCACTAACTGTGGTTTAAGCAGAAAGTTACCTTTCTGGGGCTTGGTTTTCTCAATTCTTTTGCCCCCTGGTTTGATGAGGTTTGTGCTATAGATCACTTAGGGAAAGGTGAGGGGATTGTGTGCCTGTGCAGCCAGGTTTTGAACCTTCCTGCCTGTTTTGCATGTATGTGATATGCTTGTTTCTGATATTTTTTATTATTTTACTTTGTATTGCTGCATTGATGTATTTATATAATTTTATAATCAGAAGTGTCTAGAGTATTAATTATTAGAAAACCACATGAGAAAATTGCGCTTTTCTGCCAGCACTCCTATGCTAATGTACCCAAAATAATCATATTTAAACACCACTAACTGTAAAAAACTTTTAAATTGGAACCATTGAAACTCACCTCTTATTTATGTCAAAGGCTCCAAAACATGCTTTTTCTAAAGTACAAAAAGTAACAGAAAAGCCCAAGGCTTCTAAAATATCATCTCTTAAAAAATAATCAAGATTTAAGCTGGAGGTTGGTAGAGATGCAGTGAGCCTTTTAGTGAGTGACCTAAGCAACCCTAAAAATCAGATTTATCGTACTTCTATCAACAGATTGCCTATAGAAGTCCAACTTCATTATTATGCCAACTTGTACAAATAAGTGGTGGCATAGTACTGAGAAAGCTGAGGTTGTACTATGGGTAGCCTTGAGAAGCTATAGAAAGTGAGAAAGTGGGTGCATGTAGCCTGAAATGCTTTGCATTTATCTGTGGAAAACGGGGCCAATTTATTAACATGCATTTCTAATCGGAACACTTGTGTTCAGTCTTTTTAAGGATGAAGGACTTTTTCTGAGGACAGTCACGAGCTGCTGTGTATTGCTTTGCTGCCAGATTGAACAGTTCCTCAGGAAAGCACTTGGCCCCAGAGGCAAGACCAAAGTGATACTCTGCAGTTCTCGGCATGAAGTGGAAGTGACTGGTGAGTACCCCGGGGTGTGGAAGCCACAGCCCAGCACAACGGGCTGTATCGTGGGTAGTTCATAGCTCACACCAGTGATTTTTCCCACCTGATCCCTCCCTCTCCAGCTCCTTCCCCTCCCCAGTCTTCAAACTCATAATCTCTGCTGGAGTTCAGAGGTCCAACCAGAAAGCTGAAGTGACAGAGAATCTGTCACATCCTTGGGTAAATTGTTCCAGTGGTTTGTTAATTACTTTAACTGTTCTGCACCAAGAACAATTTTATTTCTCTGTAGAAATGCCTTTAGTTTCCAGCCACTGGATCTCAAGATGCTTTCCTCTGTCAGATTAAAAAACCTCATTTTATTACTCCTTTCTCTGTGTAGGCACTTGCTGACCACTCTCAAGTCACCTCTTAACCTTCCCAAGGACAGACTAAATGGATTGAACATCTCTAGTTCGCCTCTGTAAGCTAAGCGAAGTTTATCAGCCTCCCATTCTTCTTGCTTCTGCCTGCTGAAACCCCTCCAATTTGTTCTCGCCCACTTTTCCAGCCAGAATTTGTCCTCAGCTGCTGCCACATCCAGGGTCAGGCTGAGTCCTTAGTCCCACTCTAGTGTCCCCATGAGAATGGGATGGGGAGTGTGGAGAGCTCAGGATCCTCAACCTCAGGATCAGCCTGTTGTGGCCCAAGGGTCTTCTGTGCCTCTGTTTTGGCACCTGTCCTAGCTATGCAAGAAGAAATAGATAGTCCTGAGGCAGGCAGTTGTGCTGAGAGAGAGGGAGATGGGAGTTTGGCTGTATTTGGAATCCACTCACACAAAAGTTCACTAGCTCCAAGTGAGTGTAATTGTAGAGACAAAGTAGGAGCAGCCTGAAAATCACAGGGACGGCATAACTTCCAGCTGAGGAGAAAGGGGCCTTTACGAGGTCTTGAACCAGTGTCCTTACATGTGTTGTGCTGCAGTGTGATGTGTGAGCACTCAGCCACTCCACCGCCAGTTAGAAATGAGAAATTTCAAGGGCTATTGAGCACTCTGTGAATTTTCACAGTGGCTCAGCGCAAAGTTATTTAGCACAGGTGTTTTGGTAATTGTGATGCATTGGGAAAATTCGCAGTGCTCAATGGCCCTCAAACTTCCACCTGCTTGGTGTGGTGGTTAAGTATTAGTGCAGTGGATTATAAGATAAAATATGCAGGAGAGACTTGCTGGCTGCAGGATTTTTTCTGGCACTGGTTATATTTCTTTGTTATTCTACAATCAGTTTGTTTATCTGATGTGTATTAGAAGGACGGAAAGTTGACTTCGGTGGCTTTTAAAGTTGCATGTTTTGCATCTAGTAAACCTGATGGGTCTGTGTCCCCTCACAGCCTGGATGAGGGCATCCCTGACTGTGCTCAGCAGCATCTCTGGAGCTTCCCTTTTGAGGCTGCATCACTTCTGAAAAAAAACACCCGTGAGTCGTGGAAAGGGGGAGAGGGAACAAGAGGGACCTCTGCTCATAGTTCTCTGAATGTGAAACTGCAGAGGGCCTGCAAGTTCTTCGTAGAGTTTTCGTCTAATTAGCACTTTCCAAGTCACCTCTGCCCCCATGCTGACTGTGCTAGAAGGGGCCCTTTGGGAAGGACGCTCTATCTGTCCTTTCATGCACAAATGAATTGATTAGGCGTCTTTGCAAGGATGTGATGCAGCCAAGTACAAAGAGTCAGAAGAAAGCTTTAATTTTACTTTTCCTTCAGCCCTGACAGTGGAACATTGTGGCAAAAACCAAATGCTGAACTGATGACATGGGCCATTATTGCAAAGTAATTAAATGCAGAAAATATTGTTTTCTGCTATCTCCTAAGCTGAATTTTCAGACTGATCCTGCAAGCTTTACTGATTTTGCTGTGCTATTGATGGACAACTCAAGCAAAAGGATGTGTGACAGTGTGGGACGGCTGAGCCCGTTGGCTGCTGCCATTTGCAGAGCAAAGTGGTTTTTCATTTTTTAGTTTTTGTTGCTGAATCAATATTAGCAATGCGATTCCCTGCCTTCTCCAGCTTTCCTCCCAGATAAACACATGATTCTGACTGGTTTCATTCCACCCACTTCTCTCCATATATTCACCCCAAGCCAGTTCTTGTGGGAACACGCCTGTACACAACCATTGAATTGAAGTTTTCAGAGAAGGGAGAGTTCAGCATCTGAAAGCAAAAGGTGATAAACAAGAATGAAAATCTTAGAGAGAATTTTCAGAGAAACTGAAAATCCCAGATCTGTGCTGGGAAAGGGGAAGGGTGGTTGCGTCAACTGAGACCCCATTGCTGTATTCACACGTGGAGGTGTAGGTGCAGGTGAGGAGGAGGAAAGCATTGGTTACGGTGGGGATGGGAATGCTCAGATTGGGAGCTGCCAGTGTGTCTGTGTGTGGCTGCTGGACTACAGGAACTGTCTGTTACCAGAGGGTTGACAGAACCGCACCAGCCTAAGAGCAACCCAGCTCTATCCATGGGGGCTGGAAACCCTTCAGTGGAGCTGAGGGATGTTCAACGCAGGGTTCTTTGACATTTGTGGTGCCTGCTGCTCGGCCACATGCTCCTCTGCAGCCCTGCTGACTCAAGTGGGACAGCAGTGATGCTTTCTTGGCCCTCAGCTCCCACAGCTAAGACAGCAACATTTCTACTTTTTCATTTCTCCTCACTGTATTTAGACACTGACTTTCTAACCACAACCAGCCACCTCCTCCATGCCAGGATGCAAGTGTGTCGCCTACGAAACCCAGCAAGGCTGTGGGCTGGCTCCCCATGTGTCACGCTGCAGGTTTTTGGCAGGGCAAAGTGGTGAATCTATGGTGTGTTTGACTCTTTCAGGCACAGGTGGGACTGGTGATGAAAAAACAAATACACAACAGTCAGGGTTTGTCATGAGCACAATGCAGCCGCCTGCAAGAATCTGCAGAAAGATGAAAAGCTGGTGCATGACTAGAGGATCCTACCATGAAATGCAAGTAAAATTAATTTTGATTTTATTTTGAGCTTATTGAAACATCTCAGAATTCTTAATTCTGACAAAATTTCAAATGGAAGTTTCAGATGTCTCCTCCTCACTTATCTTTCTCCTCAGATTCCTCTCTCCCTCTCGCACCATGGTTTTTAGTGTTATTAACATGTAAATTAGTCTCATTTATAGAAAGTAACATCTTGACAAGTTGACAAGTGTTGTGTATGACAAGAGTTTGGGCTGGGAGGCGGTTCTGTTTCTACAATTACTATTGTTCCCTGGGATGGAAATGTAGCCACGCACAGTGGTGGTCTGGGTGCTTATGCTGCATTTAGCCCCATTTCACTTGGAAATATACAGCAGGGATACCGCACTGGGTGCAGTCATTGGTATCTGTGCAGGGTCTCTCCAGGTCCTACCAAAGCCAGCAGATGATTTGCTTTGTTGCTGCTACTGGAATCAGGTTTGGACCTGTGTGTTGCATAGCAACCCTAAATTATTATAAGAACCCTCAATAGGGTATTAATGCTACTCATGAATAAATACAGTTTGTCTCATGCCTGTTTATGAATTGTTTTTATGCTATTCCCCAGCTGAGTGAAGACTTTCATCTTCCCAAACAATGAAATTCAAGTTACTGCCAGAAGACTGGTAGCTCTCACTCAGTGGCACAGCAGCTGTAATTAGTCTTTTCCAGTACATACTTCTTGGATTTCATTTTAAGTAGAACTTGACTTTAACATGTTGCTTATTACTTAGAGCTGACCAGGCTCAGGTCCCACTTGTAAATGGGTTTCCCGGTAAGTGTCAGGAGAGGTCATGTTTCAGGTGTGGATGTTTCCTGCATGGGTCCTCATTTCCAGACAGAAAGCACTTAGAACTCGTCTGTCTTCACTTCTAGGAAAAATCATCCCTGAAAACAAGGAATATATTTGGCCTCTTTCTCATACTCTTTGAAAGCTGTCAGTACTAATTTAATTAGTTGGTGCATAATCACAGTTTATCATTTCCAAGTCTAATATATTATAATGTTGTTTATACTGATTTGATGATTAAAGGCCTTGTCAGGGTCTTTGTTTCTTTTCAAAAAGAAAATGTATTTATCACCCTTAAAAAACCCCCAGCCTTTGTTGTTATGCAAATGACACACCAGATTAAGGAGGTTTATTTTACCTGAGCAGGTAGCAGGTATTTGCAGTGATTTTCTGTACTCTTGCTGTCATTTTTATTGTCATTTATTGCCCTGGTCTTCCTCTGCAAGATGCCTCCTCACCAGGACCATCTCTGTCACACAGTACTATGGCTCCCTCCAGCCTTCGCCCACACTCATGTCCACCCACACCCTCTTTTCCTTTAGCCATGAGCCACATCCATCCTCTAAAGGGCCCTCCCTGGCCCTGTGCCTGCCCACGGGGGGTTTTGTAGACCTTCTGCAGCACAGGCCTCTTGCACAGGGCTGTTTTTCAGAGATGCTCCAAATCCTGGAGTCCAACTGCTGGTCCCTATGATGGCCAGTGCAGGCACTGGAGTGGCTGTAGGACCCACCACCAGCTGGGGATCCCATGCCTTGGGGGTAAATCACAGTGTGTACAGGGGCAAAAAGCCCAATTTGGAGGCTACGAATGTTTCTTGCCTCTGCTTTGGTGATGCAGGCAGTGTTGGTGGGTATGACCCTGCTCAGCAGAGAGGGACCACTGTCCTTGAGTGGATGGGTCATCCCCAGATGCCCTTCCCAGGCACCACAGAGCCTCCACCAGGATTTTACTAAAAACCACTTTATTTCCCCAGACTCCTTGCAAGAAGGAATATTTCCACTTTGCAGCAGAGTTGCACTGAAGTTGGATTTACCAGTTGGGCGAGTAGATGGGAGAGGAGGACTCAGCTCAGAGCAGGATACTGTATAACCCTTTCTGGTTTGGGGATCACTATATGCTGCTTTATTTTGGATGCCCAAGTATGTGATGGCGATGGCTGCAGGCTGTGTTTCCAGTCCTTGAAGAAAGCAATATGTTTCCTCCTCCTTCCTGCCGGAGCCTGAGCTGTAGTTTTCTGCAGCTGGGTGAATGACCGTGTTTGTGTCTGTCATCAATCCCACAGGCTGTTATTTAAATTACAAAGCTCATTCTTTGCATCAGTGTATGCACAGCAAGTTAGCAATCTATGCATAAAGTCCCAGCAGGCAATGATTGTCTCCTAAGGAAGGCAGAAGTAAAGACAGCCCACTGGATTGACAGAAATATCACTGAATTCAGATGCGTTCCTGGAACAATTGGTTTCCTTTCGAAGAAAGTTGCCGTTAACACTGCTGCGATTGAGCACAGGTGAGCAGGGTGTTGAAAATTAGGCTGCCAGCACAATTACGTGGTGTAAAAAAAACTCCAGTGTCATCAGCTTGTTTGTGACCTCAGTAAAAACAAACCCCAGACCTAAACAATTATGCTAATTCTGCTTTGATTTACAGCAATGATAACCAGCAAATGTGCTGCCAGAGCTGCCTGATGTGTATGCTGGAGGAGCAGGCAGGGATCTCATGGGGGATTTGGCAATGTTTTTCCTTAATGGTTCATTAACATTCGGGTTCTGGTTCATTCCAACTTCGGGCATCTCCTCCAGCCATGGGTAAGGGTGATGTGAGCCCACTGACTCATCTTTACTACTGGAGGAGAATGTGGACATGGGGAGCTGCACCGTGTGAAATGGAGTATCTGTGATCTGGGTGAGCTGGAAAAGGAGGCAGGAAAAAGAAAGGTTTTTTTAAATTATTTTATTTTTTCTTTCATTGCAGACTATAATAGGGCTGCTCTCTCCTTGGCCTGGGAAGGCAGGGAGACAGAGGGGACTGTTTTAGCCCTGTTTTTCCCCTGTAGTGTGGTATCTTCATGACGCTGGCAGCATACACTGCAGTCCCTCAAATGTGCAAGACCGAGATGTGCTGACCCTTCCTCAAACCCTGGAGCAGCTCTGAGAGTGCCCCCCTGCCTGAGCAATGCCTGCTGGGGACAGTGGAGCTGGAGCTGTTTACCTGTGAGAAGGTGGAGACAGGGGGAACACCTTCAGTCCTCCAGAGGTGGTGAGCCACTTAGATTTTTGAGCTTACTGGGGATAAAAAGTCTATTTTCACAGAGATCTCTGGTTAAACCTTCAGTGGATAAAAAAGGAGCTAGAATTTAAAATTGACTGAGCCCTCACGGATGATTTTCAGGTATCCTTGCAAGGGAAAGTTTCAGGGTCTTGCTGTCTGGCTGGCAGGGACTGAGGGTGAGGCATATCTATATGTTTGTATGTCTGTTTTATATGTGTACACACACGTGTGTGCGTCAGGCCAGGAGAGATACCATGGAGACTCGGCTCTTTCTGCTTGCTCCAGCTGGGCTGGCTGAGGCAGGCAGCACGGGGCTTATGCACATGCCAGGCTGGGGACCCTGGCGATGTCCCCTCCTCGGGACACTTCAGCTAAAGCCTCTGCGGGTGTAGGCACTCTTGGGCAGTGCTCGTTCTGCAGCTCTCTCCTAATGAAGTTCATGGTCGCTGACCCCTGTGGGGTTCAGCTGTAATTGGCCTTGATCAGATAAATAGGAGGAAGCAGCTCCTGCTTTGGAGAGCCTGCAGATGATAGGGAGCATCACCCTATCTGGCCATGCTGCTGCAGCTGAGCCCGCTTGTCCATCTCCCCACCCCGAGTAGCACTGAGTGTGTGGAGAAGCCCCCTTTAATATACCGTGAGTAATTTTGACCCTTGGAACAGTTTCTGGGCCCCTGGTAATGGTCTGCAGCAAAGCAAACCTGCAGAAGGTATCCTTCACTCCCCAGCTTTAAAGTCAACTTTTTTTTTTTCTTTTCCTCTGACATAAGGATAAACTCACAAAACTGAAGGTGATAGCTTTTGTTGTTTGGAGTTTTATAATGCAATATATTTTGGCTGGTGCAAAAGTTGTATTTGCTGGATGCAGCTCCTGCATGCTTCACCAACAGTGATAGAACTACAATGGCACATCTTAGTCTAGTGAAGTTAAGCACAAACTGTTATTATTTCTAATTAAAAATGTGCTATTAAGTGCTATCAAGCTTCTAAAGAAATTATTAAAACATTGGGTGAAAAACATTATAAAAGGCTGAACCTCTCACCTGGGAAGCAACACAGAATGCAAATCAATAGAACTGCATTTCTTCACTGCTTTATTGACCCACAAACACGCAGCTTGTGAGAGTCCTTCAGGATCCTCCCCCTTCACAACTCTTCTTTAGTTCCAAATACCACTAAAGGAACATTTTTTTCTTCAAGGTAATTGCATAACTTCCTTCTGTTTCACACTCAAAAAACACCCGAGCAAGTCAATAGACCACAGAGCATGTTTAGATATCTCTTACCCTTCGCTAATGATGTTCAGTAGATCAATCAGGGAGAGAGAGTAATTTCTTTTTTTTTTCTTTTTCCTTATAGAGGATCTTGATCTTTGAGGGGAATGACCTTGACTTGGTAATGCAGCTAAACTGGGAAAGCTGTTTTGCTATTCAAACTGAATTCAGGCTAGATAAATAAATAGAAGGAAAAAGAACAAGTCTTCTCTGTTAAATAAATGTAAGATATTAAGACCTGGCTTTGTAATGATTATAGTCTAATACACAGCCTGCTGAGAGACGGTGTTTTTTCTTTTTTGCCCGTGTCTCTAACCTTGAATGTTCCATTCATCTCTGTGGAAATGCTTTCTTTTTGCTATACATTTTGTGCACACAAAGAACAATTTAAAACTTACATGGCATGGTCAATCAGAGATACCTAACTGGCTCTTTAGAAAACATGAATTGTGCCATTTTTTTTTTTTTTTAATACGAACACAAAACAAGTCAGTGGCACCACATTAATCATTCAAGCCGATGGGAAAGTCTCCAAGCACCAGCTGAGTTTAAAATAAAAAAAAAAGAAAAACCAAACAAAACCACCACACACTGATAAGAACCAACTGGGAATGAGATTCCCCCCCTCTCCCCCTAAGTTTCAAAAAGAACAACAAAAAAACAATTCGAAGAATTGGCAAGAAAACAAATTGAACTATCATGGCTGGTTGTAAGGGCCATGCTTTGGCTCTGGAGAAATGATTCATAAATATTCATTAGGCTGGGGAAACATGAAAAACAGGATTAGACTTATTCATGGGAGTTCATCTTGAGGGTCAATGCTAGGGTGAGAGAGCCAAGACAGGCAAATTGCAGTTTTATAACATATTTCCTGGGATAGACAAGATCTGCAGTCCTCTCTCTCTTAAGAACAAAAGAAAAGAAAACCTCAAAAGACAACAGAAAAGCATTTTAATTTCTTTATACAGCAGAGCTGCTGTCTCAGCTCTGGCCTGCCCCATGGGTGATGCTCACCCTGTGTCCCCTGACACCGTGCGATAGCACAGCGATGACTTTGGCTGTGTATCCCCAGGGGCTCTGTGGGGCAGGTCCCCACGGATGGATGCTGGCCTGTCCCCGCAGACCGTGGCACTGCTCCTGTGCTGCATTTGTGGCCCGTTCACCCCCAGGATGCGTGAGAGTTCCCTGCACACCTTGGCACTTGGTGCTCAGAGCTGCATCCAGGCAGCTCTGCACTGGTTGGGGCTTAGTGCCCGTAGCACAATGTAGCCCCGTATAGCAATGGGGTTTTCACTGTAGGAAAATATCCTACGGTTTTGAACCCGGTAGGGTTGCTTCTGAAGTCCTTCCACACCAAGTTGGTACACAACAGGGAGCTAATGAGCTCCAAGGGCAGATAGAATGGGAAGAGTCCTTGATGCTTCAAGGAACTACCTCCAAATTACCAGTGGAAAAGAAATGGACACTGACCTCTGGCAAGGTGTCCAGGAGCATGAAGACATCCATATGTCACCTACTCACTACAGGTTGGGATGAAGAGAAGTGGGTGCCAGGGAAACTTAGCCAGGTCTAGATGATAACTCAGTATTGCAGGACTTGGAGTTGCTGCCATCCTCTGCTTCCCAGGGAAAGGCTGTTGTTCCTCTGTTTACTCCTGCATTCCTTGCTTGCCTGTTTAGAAGGTGAAATTGGTATTGCCTGTTACCAAATGTATGTGTAATTTCATATCTTGATTGCTCTCCACTGCCAGGATGGATGGCTCTGTGCTGCCATGAGACACAGAGTGGTATTTGCAGAGTTGTGGAACCTGTGAGTGAGACCCTGCGCTCATATCAAAGGAAAAATGCAGCATAAGCATATGCAACATGCATTAGGAGATATAGCAGACTGATGGCAACTAGAACCAAGTAAAAATTCAGATTTCCACTTACCCACCTTCTGCAGCGCACAAAGTGAATAGTGCTCTAATGCCACTAAAGTGAGTGGATCAGTGATTTTAGTGAGTTATCCATCATCGGTTCAGGACAGATGTATCATTTGTGATTCCTACACTTGCACAAAGCGACAGGATCCTCAAAATCTGGTAGCTGGGAGAAGGTGTAGGAGCCTCACTGCCATGGTAGGCATGTACTGGGACTGGGAAATGCAATACACTTTGCAAAGTGTGTGTTGGGAAGTACTTCCAAAGAGTCTTGCCAGAAATTACACAGGTTTTGTAGACAAATTGGGCAAGGATTAAACTGAATTTTGTAAAAAAAAAAATAGCTGTAAATATTTTCTGCTTTACTTTAAACAACAAAACCACAGAAGTAAATTGGTTAGGCTGCAGGATCCAGCTGTTAAATACCAGCTTTCCCAGCACCAGGGGGAAAAGCTTTGCCTCATGGTAATCAGGATACTGTAACATTGCCTTGTATTTTTGACTCTGCTATATCTGCAGACTTGTTCCCTCCATCTTTTTGGTTGCTACTGTCTTCTCTGGTGCCTTTTAATATGCCAAAGTAACTCTTAGCAGAAGCACCAGGGGCTAAGGGGAAATTGGGCTTTCTCTGCCTGAGCCTTTTTGTGCAGGGTTTTCTGTTTGCTGATTATTATCTTGAACAAGCAGAATCTTCCCAGAGGATGGGAGGGGGGGAAGGGGTGCTTGTGTTACTTGAGCTCTTGTGCCTTCCCCAGGTTGTTTTCCTCTGCTAGCTGGGCTACAAAGATACTATCACGGTGCCTTAATACTCTTGCTCTGGAGCAAGGGATTTCCAGCTCTCCAAGGTGGATGTCACTGAAGAATTCTGAGCTTGATGAAGCAGGACAGTGGGGGCTGCGGGATAGGATGTGCTAACGCTACAGTTTCTCTCCATTTTGATTAGAACTCATCATGTGCTGAGGATAACTTGCTGTAAGGGGTAACCAGCCCATAGCAAGGCAGGGCCAAACAACCGATTGCTCTTTTGTTATAAGAGGACTTAAAACAGTGCTCTTCATGGGGTGACCCTGGGTCTGCCTTTTATCCCAGCCCAGGTGTCCCACCGCTGTTTGTGGAAGCAGCATCCCGACTCAGCCTGAGGGGCAGCTGCTGGCTTTTGAAGGACACATTGCTGCCGTTTTCTCCTCCTGCCCGCTCAGGCATTTCAGGCACTACCAGCTACAAGCAGGGAGTCTGGGGCCCCATCCCTCCTCGCTCTGCCCTCGTTCCAGTCTCTTGCTGTTTTCTTTTTCTTGCCCTGCATTGATACTTCCTTCACACTTCTGCTAGTCCTCCATCACCAGCAGCCAGGGCATTGCAGCTGTCTATATTTTAACTTAAAGTGAGTGGCATCTTTTCTCCTGGCAACAGGCTGCCTTGCTTTCTTCTCCTCTCCTTCGATAAAAAGTGACAAGTGCTCCTTCACAGAGCAGCACAATCAAAGGCGCCGCTCAAAGAGAGCTGACAGTAAGTTGTGCGCTGGCTGCGAGCTGTTTTACCGCGGGACCGCTTAAATAGAGTTCACGTCCTTCCCATCTCTCTCCCTCCTGTGACAGTGCCTAGCACCCTTCCTGATGATATCAGAGCTTATCACAGCATGGCTTATCTGAATAATCAGCTCCGGGGTTTCTAAACCATTTCAGGGCGACTTCTGAGGTTGTATAGCTTTCCAAAATGCGGTACAATGCAGCCAAGAGCCATGCTGGAGGGCTTCACTCCCCGCTCTGCCCCTCAGCACCCTGCTAATGGCTGGGTCAATACATAAGGAGCTTTTCTAACCGTCTTGGGATGCACTGATGTGTGTCTTTAGCACAGGTTCAGGCAATCACAGACGCTCTTTGGAGGGAGGATCACATCTTACTGAGTGCCAGCGCTGCCTAGCAGCAAGGGAGCCTGTCAGTGGTGCTGCAAATCAATAACATCTCTAGTTCTCCAGATTCCCTGGAGCCAGGGAGTTTACCTCTCCCCTATTTTCATCTTCAGCAGTCTTCCTCAGCACTGATGGGCGTCTATTGCCCACTGCATCCATGCCAAGCATTTGCCAAGCCTGTGTTGGAAGCACCTTGATTGAAACCACTATCATTACTGGTAGCAAGCTGACAGTGAGCATCTGTGTTACCCAGCGTAGCTTCTCTCTCAAAGGGAGCATTTGTCAGGCTCCTTTTGGTTTGTAATGGCTGATTTTCCCAATTCAGCAGACATCAGTGTAAGCACTGATGCTGGATATGGCTGCTCCCCTCCGCTTGCCTCAGTAGATATGGGGAGGGCAGAGTCAGCATGAGAGGAGCACAAGCTTTACGTTAAACACATGTTTAAATCCCACCCGAGGCAAGGCTGCTTTCCATAACCCAGTCTTGCCATTAGGAAGGGGAATGACAGCCAAGTCCACGTGTGCTGGGGCAAATCGACTGCTGGTGCGGAGATGTCACCGGGAGGGCTCAGCGCTATCGCTGCCAAAGTGATGGAGGGGTGGAGGGTGCAGAGAAGGCTCTTTGCCTCATACTTAAATCTGACTATTCCTAAATCCACTAAATTTAGTTTTAATTTGTTTGGACCAAGTGCATTTTTAGAAGACGTTCTGAGCTCGAAAGAAGTTACTAAGCCTTCCAGCCTGGCCTGCTTTATATCACTGGCCATCTCATTTTGGCCTGTTTTCCTAGAGATGATGCCAGTAACATGCATAGTTGTATCTACAGTGTGTTTCAGTGAGTTATCATTTGCACTGTTAATTATATTTTTTCTCTTTCTAATTTAAATGAATGTGGCTTTAGCTTATGTTGGTAAGAGCATTAGGAAGTTCAGAAAACTACTTTGCAAGGATTCTCCTGCTGCTGCTGTGCTAATGAAACTGAAACACTCTTCCTTGCAGTGGTCTGTGTAAGATAGTTGGACTTTTAACATTTCATAATTAGTTTCTGGATGATTATCTATTAATATTTTTTGCTCTTGATTCCATGCCAATGCCTGCTTTTGGCCAAGGTCTCTTTTGGCTGTCTTATTTTGCATATTTGGACTAAGCCGCTGAAGAAAACACTACTTTTGCTGAAATCAGGGAGACTGCATTTGCGAAGCAGACTAGGCTAGCAATTTGGGAACTTCAATAATTAGTCATTCGTTTCCAGAAGTCTGCTTTATATGGCACATAAATGTGATCTAACCTTTAGGAATCCTCTGCAGCTCTGACATCTAATATCAAACTTACACTTCGCAACAGGATGGAGAATGTATAATTTATGAGATAGTGAAGTATCTTTAATTAAACCAGTATTTTCTAAATTTTGACTTAATTTAATTTTAATCTAACAGAAAGAAGCAATCTGAGCCCAGGTAAGGTTTTCCTTAAATACCATCCTTGTTATCTGGGAGGCTTTGAATCAAGTAAGATAGATGATTTTAATTTTCATGTTCTCAGTGTAACACTTGGGGTCAATGTTTGCATACTTATCATAGGCAGTTTACCATTGACAACCACTGTAATTGTTCAACTTTTCCTTGGTGAAGAGCTGATTGACTATTATGCACTGTATTTATTATGTCTCACACTAAAATATAGATGATTGATTATTCCATTATTCTATTGACCAAGGCTGTAACAAGGTGTGACAAATATGTGCCATTACAGTCCATAACCAACTGAGGAAGGTAGTGCAGTCAGGTAGGAGAATTTTAATGCGTGCGACTCTCTGCAAAGCTTTAGCAAACTTTCGGGACACTGTATTTAAAGGACTTTATCTGAATGAATGGTCTTCATTTCTGCTAGGTACTTTCTAAGGATGGGAAAAAAAAAAAAAAAAAAAAGATAACAAGCCCTGATCTGAAAAGCTTAAAATGTGATTGAGAGCCCACTGGAGCCAAGGGAAATTCTTCCAGTGACTTGGTGACTTGCTGGGCTTTGGCAGGGTCCTGAGGGTAATCTTCTGTTTACTTCACTGAGAGTTGTGTCAGTCCCTGAGAAAATCACCATTTGTTAACTGCATTAAAATGTGCAGGGAAAAAAGTGTCTTCTGTCACTGATGTAGCACATTAATGTGAATTATGTGCACATATCAAGGGGACTTATAGTTGGAAAGAGAAAAATCCTGTATTTTAAAGCTCTTTATCTGCAGCTTGGTATTTGAAATGCATAATTTAATTATCTTTGAACTCCTTTGTTCCTCCTTAAAATAAATCATGTTTAATTTTCCTTTTAAATATCATACATTGATGGACACAGCACTGGGGATCATGGTAACAAAATGGTGTTGAACCAGCTACTGGAAATTAGTAGTAATAAACAATGCATTTGCTACCAGTCTGTCATATTAATTAGTCTTCAGAATGTGGCAGTGCTTTTCATTTGTATTTAACGTTGCCAGAGCTTACTGCCAATTAAATACAATGTTGTTATCAAATCAGCTCGCACGTGATTACATTGGATTAATGTGGTTATTTTCTTTGATCCACTATAATTAAAAATCACAGTTGTGATTTTAAACAAGTGTAAAAATATAATCAGTTTGCATACGCAGCTGCCTTTTTCTTCTAATTTACTTTATTAACATTCGCCTCTAATTAACAATTGTGGAAGTCCTGGGCCCTGTTTAGCAGCTCAGAGGAGACAACATCATTTTGCAAGTGCCGGAAGAAGCCCCTCACGTGCCTGTGCGCTCTCCTTGCCCTCTGCCCAGCCTTGAAGGGTGAAGTTTTCCAGTGAGATCTATGGCAGATCAGTCCCCAAATCCTCAAGGAGAACTCATCAGCTTCCAGCTGAAAGAAAATACCTTAAAATTCAATACTGTTTCACTTGAAGCCTGATGGCTCAGTCTAACTAGCCACTTGTGCTGTGCTTAATTCCCAGGGAGGCACTGCCTGGGAGCACTGCCCCAGGCTATGCCATGCAGCTGCCTTGTCCCCACAGAACCATCACCTCAGCAGTTGTGTAGTCAAGAGGCATATGGCTCATGCAAAATGGGCAACTGCAACATGCTGAGAAGGCGCCAATGCCCACACACTGCCCCCAAAATATCCAGCCTACCCAACCTTGGTTTTTTGGGCTTTGGCTTTTCACTGAGTGGGAGCTCTTCCTTTCGGGACCTGCCACCCAGCAGGGGTAAGGAACATGCTAAATACCACCACCCAAACAAGAAGGATGTTTTTTCCCATCACTACCCACTTCTTCTCTGCTGCTGACAGACAGGACCCAGACAGCAGGAAGGCTGGAGGAGGCTGCTCTTCTGCTGGAGCAGATAGAAGTAATTAGTCAAATCACTGCAGCGCAGAGAGAGACGCTGGCCCATCTCCCGTCAGGCAGCAAATGACTCATTGCATAACAACTTCAGTAAAGGAGTATTTTTTTCTTCTTCTTCCTGTTCCACGTTGTGCAGGGAAACAAAGAGCTGAATTTTCCAAAAAGACACCAGGGGCTCTTGTTTGGGAGCCTCACCTCCTAGATCTCCTAAGGCCACTGAGAAACTCACCACCTGAATAAATGTCATCAGCTGTCACCTTGGTAGAGATGGAGACCAAAAGCATTACTGCCTCTTCAAGGGGCACAGACATGGCAACCTGTTGTTATTCACCAGCCTGACCGACCCATTCATACCATGTGTGGACCAAGCAGTGCTGGATCCCGCAGGGATAAGGCAGCCCCGGATACTCACCAACCTCTGACCACCCAACCCCTTGTTCTCCCTTGTCCATGCCAGCCATGGGGGTAGGACACAGCAAGGACATCACCGCTGTGCAACCCCCCCAAGACACTGCTGGCTGGAAGAGCATTTTCCCAACAAGAAGAAACAAATAGGAAAGTGCAGTCACACTTTCTGCATCACTTCCAGGTGAGAGATGAGTAGTGAGCACCGTGTTTGCAGAAAGTTGGCCATTTCTGCTGAGTTTTGCCCACTGCCATACTTCATCAGATGCCATTGCACAGGTCTTCTGCACTACAAGAGGCAGAGATAACCTGTCCCACCATGTGTCCTTCCTCACCAGTTCACAAAGCAGATGATAAATAACTAATCAAAGAATTAAGCTGGAATGAGTGGAAGTTAGTGAAACATGAGCCATGCCTTGCTGGCCCTTCGGTAAGTAATGCATACTGTTCTGCTGAGGTAGGACTCTTTGTGCACATAATAAGTAATGTTCCAGCGAGATGAAACCTCAGGCTCCTGATTCAGCTGATATTTCTGGCAAATTGTTGACCTATTGCAGTTTATTCAGGATTTTTCTAGTCTTGGTAGAGCAGTTCTAACAGCGACAGATTTGTCATGCTGTTTCGAACAAATATGCAGCTTTTGTAACTCTGAAAGTTATAATACCTTGAAGCACCCCAGATCATAATTGCCTCTATGCTCTGCAGTAGCACTCTGTGTTTATAGGCAAGGAAAAGAATTAATTAAATATTAATTAATAGGATTTAATATAGCTGGTGCCAGCTTGTGTCATGGAATAACTCATAGGGACAATTTTAATTTCACCTGACACATATATATATTGATGATTTCTCTCTTGGGCTGGGAACTGGAGGACTGTGCGGCTGCACCGTGGATGGGGAGAAGGGCAGCCCAGTTAAAGAAATGTGGCGGTGGGGAGAGAGTTCAGCAGAGCCATTGGCCACCTGGAAAAGATGTAAAGAAGAAAGTAGGAAAATGGCCCTTATTTCTGTTCACCTTGGGAAGGAACAAACGCAGAAACTCTCTCCTTGCCTGGCTTTGATGCAGTGGGCTTGATGGAGAAAATACTGCTCTTTTAAAACAGTTTTTTTCCCCCTGCTTTATTGTAGCACAAGCAAAATTTTAGTCCAATTTTGGATCTTTTAAAATTTGGAGGAATTTTTGTCGTGCCTGTGAAGCTAACAAAACGTAAGGACATTGCTTATGTCGGTTCAAAGAGAAGATGTGTCAAATGGAGTGACAAAACCAAATGCTAGCTTGTGCTTTGCTGCCTGTTAAACCCAGCAAGAGGCTGTGATCAAGACCCTTCTCTGAGTGTTGCTAAAAGGCTTTTATTAGCAGAGAGGTGCAGCCCGTGGGGACCTGTCATACTGATGTTTCCCTGACAAGGGTCAGAGATCAGACAAACGACTACAATGTGGTACATCCAAGTTGTCTTTCAGTATCCTTTGGCCTCACATTTCATGTCACATTAAGGATTTTCTACAAAATACTTGTGTTTTAGGTGAATCTCAGGCCGGAGCTTGTATAAGCCCATAGGTGTGCACCTGCAGTGGCTCTTTTGATGATTGCTGGGGGGTGTGTATGTGTGTCTTGTGATTTCAGCCCAGAGGCCAGGCAGTGCATGGCTCACCCGTGGCTGCCATGGGGTGGATCTCCAGGGCAGCCCAACCTGCATGGGTGAGGATGCTCTCAGACAGCTGAGGTCTTGGGAATTGCTAATGAAACCAACTGCTCTGCCAGCAAACTACCCTGGGTCCCCCACTGGCTGTGTAATTAAAATGGGGACTGTATGGGTGTGAAGTTAATGCTGTATACATAATATATCTGTCCCAAGGTAAGCCTTCACATCTGTTCTCTGTAAAACTGTAAGTGCAGGATATAATTAAGTGAGTGAGAAATAGTGTGGAGCAGAATGCAGGGTTGTCCACCAGCAGCTCCAACTGCTTCTTGCTGCAGCAGCGCTGTGAGTCTAACCAGCCAGAGTTAGAGCTGGCATAAAAACAGGCTGAGACACCAGTGGTTAAAAACATTTGTGGGTTTGGCTTCTGTTTTTTCTTTTTCCCCCTTTATTTTGTCATTGAGTACAAGGAGAAACTTCAGTCTGTAAATGCCACTGGTTCTCCATTTCACACGGACGTTCCCAGAGACAGCAGAACTGCCTGTAAAGTGTCTGTCACCCGATGAAAATTGGAAAAAAAAAAGTCTTCCAGGTTTCTGCACAGCCTTGTCACTTGTAAATAAGCTGTCACTTAACCTTTGCCTGCCCTCCTCCTCCTGCTGCTAGAGTTGAAGAAGGTGAAAGGTTTGCTTCAACACTGCTGCTCTGCTGGGTGTGGGCAGTTCTGGGAGAGCTGCTGATGAGGTAGAAAAGAGAGGGGAAAATACTTTTCCTGGCATCTTAGGAAGATGTCCGGAAGTGCTTTTATGTTGGAAAGGCAGGAAGGCTCACCCAACAGATTTGCAGCCACAGCCAAGCACACAGCTACCCACCCAGTCTTTTCTTCCCACCTCACCTATTTTTGTTTTGGTTAAATGTCAGTTTGCTTGTCAGCCTCCGGCTGGGGTTTTGATGTTATTTCCTCACATCTTTAAGCAGGATCCCTTTGCTGGAGAAGAAGAGAAATGCCACAGCGTGACAGATCCTCCTTCCCAGTTGGGGCTGTGTGTGTGAGTCAGGGCTCCGGCTGCAGCTGGGCGTGCAGGGGCTGGACAGACAGACAGACAGCACAGCTCCTGGTGGAGAGGAAAGGTGTTAGGGCACCTACCAGGCCTGAAAACAGCAGCCAGCAGATTTAAAAGTAAAATGTGCCAAGGGGTGCCTCCACACAGGGGTTTCTCCTAGGGCAAGGGCTGCCCCACAGGGCAGAGCAAGAGGGTGCCCAGCATCACTCCTCTTGCCCCCCATCCCATCACACCCCAGCACTGGCTCCTTGGCTCCCGGTGTGACCTGGCTTCTCATGAGTCAATAGCATGTGTCTATAGATAGTGCAGGAGTTTTATCCACTTACTTACACACGATGTCATTTACAAATACACACACACAATTTCACTGTATAAAACTCTGCAGAGCTACAGGGAGCAATATTATTCGTTTTCTCCTACAATTTAGATAATCTTTGGTGATGGGTTGCTGATTTTTCTGCACTGAGTATTTGTGCCAGCCAAGCCTGAAACAGCCCCATTAGAATCATAGAATGGTTAGAGTTGGGAAGGACCTTAAAGATCATCATGTTTGTTCTACCCACCCCGCTATGGGCAAGGACATCTCCCACAAGACCAGGTTCCTTAAAGCCCCATCCAGCCTGGCCTTGAACACTTTCAGGCATAACTGGAGCAGCTTTTTCTGCTGATGGTCCCAGAGAGAAATGTGAAATGCTCTGTATATGTGTACATATGCATGTGTGTGTGTGTATAGACACACGCATATATCTCTCTGTGTGTATATATATATAGTGTCTAGCACTGTTACAGGAAATTATCGACATCTTGTCACATTTGTATCTGCCAGGCAATAAGCAAGTATTATTAAACCAGAGCTGCTTAAATGAAAGCAGTTGGAGAATGAAGGTTGCATTATGAGGCTGCCAAATTATTTGAGCAATCTCATCACTGTACCTCAGGCCTGCCCAGGGGCTGCATTCAAAATACCATAAACTTGGTGGGTTTGTTTACTTATTTATTTTTTCATTCATTTACAGAAATATGTATACATAAAAATATATGTGTATATGTGTATTTGTATGTGCATATATATGTGCCAATTACATATAAAGCTCTTTTAAAAGACCTTTAAAAACATATATTCCAACTATATATAAAAATTATAGTAATACGTATTTACATAATGAATAGCATATAATGTAATATAGTATATGTATTATAAATGTTCATAGCATAATGTATTATAAAATATGCATTATAACACGCATATAATTTAACATATTATAGATGTGAATTTATTGTATCAACTTCATATGGTATGCATATTCATATAAATATACATATAGATGTGCATATCCAGATATATATAAACTCCTAAAGACCCTGAGATATATACATGTATATATAATATATATGTGTGTATATTTATATCTAGGAAGGTCTTATGTGTGTATATACAGATGTGTGTGTGTGTATAAAGGCCTTTTAAAAGGTCTTTATATATCCATGTACGATCAGCATCTACGCAAAAACATATAAATATACATATATACACACATTTTAAACACTTTAAAAAAAATTGTCTTTTTTAGATATGTAAAGATCTTTATAAATAAATACCTGAGAACTATCTTTATATATATATATATATATATAATTATCTATATCTGTAGCTATACCTATATCTGTGTAATAGATGTGTTTTTCTGGGCAGGCTGTGGCCCTGCTGCCTGGCTCAGCTGTGCTCAGCAGTGGCTGCATCCCCTGCCCAGAAGGTCTGGGGAGTTCCATGGCACGGTGGGCTGTGCAGGGCCTGTGCTGCTGACCCTCCTGTCCAGTAAAGCGCGACCAAGTGCCTGCAGCAACTTGGTCTGAGCTTCTGCTTTATCATTTGTGTTTGTTTCTTTGTGCCACTCCCTAGGGAAAGGATGGGATTTCCATTTCTCGCCTGCCCTCAGCTTTTCCAGGCGTCTGTCTGTGTTTAGACCTGGTAAACATGAAGTGTGCTGCAGCTCATCCTATGGGAGATGCACAGGTGTGCACACACACACACAGGGCTCCCTGTCTTGCAACTGCTAATTTTCCTTTCTTGTTTTACCCACAACTGTTGCATCAACCTAATCAAAAAGTCCCCGCACATCAACCTAATCAAAAAGTCCCTGCAGAGAGTGGCTGAGAGCAGCGTAGAGCCAGAGCCTTGCTCCAGGGCCAGCAGTGATGACAAGGTCTTTGGAGAGTAGACCAGGGGATGGAAAGGGATGCTTTTCTTCTCGCCTGCTGGATTTGACTAGAAACTCTCTGTTTACTGTTTATAACACAGCTACTTGCTGATGGTTTGCTTATGATCTGCAGCCTGGTTTATGCCAGGAGAGGTTTGGGAGTCAGCGTTCCCTTCCCTTCTGGTTACAGGGCTCGGGGGGGAGCTCATGAGTGCTGTTGGAGGAGCCTGAGCCTGCGGGCAGTACCTGGAAAACTCGGTTTAGCTGGGGCACAAACATCTGTGCAGATTTAAGGCAGTGCGATATTTATGTCCGTGTGCAGTTGCCTAAAGTTGNTATTTATATCTAGGAAGGTCTTATGTGTGTATATACAGATGTGTGTGTGTGTATAAAGGCCTTTTAAAAGGTCTTTATATATCCATGTACGATCAGCATCTACGCAAAAACATATAAATATACATATATACACACATTTTAAACACTTTAAAAAAAAATGTCTTTTTTAGATATGTAAAGACCTTTATAAATAAATACCTGAGAACTATCTTTATATATATATATATATATATAATTATCTATATCTGTAGCTATACCTATATCTGTGTAATAGATGTGTTTTTCTGGGCAGGCTGTGGCCCTGCTGCCTGGCTCAGCTGTGCTCAGCAGTGGCTACATCCCCTGCCCAGAAGGTCTGGGGAGTTCCATGGCACGGTGGGCTGTGCAGGGCCTGTGCTGCTGACCCTCCTGTCCAGTAAAGCGCGACCAAGTGCCTGCAGCAACTTGGTCTGAGCTTCTGCTTTATCATTTGTGTTTGTTTCTTTGTGCCACTCCCTAGGGAAAGGATGGGATTTCCATTTCTCGCCTGCCCTCAGCTTTTCCAGGCGTCTGTCTGTGTTTAGACCTGGTAAACATGAAGTGTGCTGCAGCTCATCCTATGGGAGATGCACAGGTGTGCACACACACACACAGGGCTCCCTGTCTTGCAACTGCTAATTTTCCTTTCTTGTTTTACCCACAACTGTTGCATCAACCTAATCAAAAAGTCCCCGCACATCAACCTAATCAAAAAGTCCCTGCAGAGAGTGGCTGAGAGCAGCATAGAGCCAGAGCCTTGCTCCAGGGCCAGCAGTGATGACAAGGTCTTTGGAGAGGAGACCAGGGGATGGAAAGGGATGCTTTTCTTCTCGCCTGCTGGATTTGACTAGAAACTCTCTGTTTACTGTTTATAACACAGCTACTTGCTGATGGTTTGCTTATGATCTGCAGCCTGGTTTATGCCAGGAGAGGTTTGGGAGTCAGCGTTCCCTTCCCTTCTGGTTACAGGGCTCGGGGGGGGAGCTCATGAGTGCTGTTGGAGGAGCCTGAGCCTGCGGGCAGTACCTGGAAAACTCGGTTTAGCTGGGGCACAAACATCTGTGCAGATTTAAGGCAGTGCGATATTTATGTCCGTGTGCAGTTGCCTAAAGTTGTTGTGGTTTGGGGGGTATTTTTTGCGCTCCCTGGAAAGACTATTTTTTCTCTCTCTCTCTTTTTCTTTTTTTTTTAAAAAAAATCACTGGCTTGAAATTTATAAAGTGCTTGATCACCCAAGGAGCTGTGCAACTCCACCATCTGCATCATCGCACAGTGAGCAAGCAGGGACAGGCCACCTGCTTCAGCTCTGGAAGATGCCTCTCAGTTTAAGGGGAAAAAAAACCAAACTTTTAGGAAGGAGCTGGAGGCGGAATTGAATGAAAAATGGCTTCTTAGAAAGGACACCAAGAATTAGCAGAGTTGAAGTGGCACGAATAAAGACGACCTGGCAATAAAGCAAACTGTGTGTAATAGCTCAGGAAGGGAAAGGATGAAGAGTGATGTGCCAAAAAGCATGTCTAGGTAAGACTATTAAAATGTACAACTTCCTCAAATTAGGAGAAATCCCTGGCTTTTGGATGAGGAGGAAGGTGTGGAATATCTGCTGCCGAAGGCAGCATGGCCTGTGCAGAAATGCAATCCCAAATCCAACTGCCCACATGGAGTTAGGTTTTATGGCTTCTGATTGCTTAGACGGAACTTACAACAGGATGTTTTCTTAGGTATTTGCATGTTCATTGGGTTTGTTAGCTATGCATTGGATGTGTGGCCGTCAGCTGCACAGAGCTGTAATGAAATCCAGCAGTGCTGGGGCTATCCATCAGTGGACAACCATTGCCTGTGCAGGGTATGCCCGTTTGTACCTTGTACATGTTCACCTGGTGCTCCAGAGCTTCCTGGGGAAATGCATGTAGGAAGGGACACACAAGAGACTAAACTGGCTGATAGGAACATTACTCCTGGGACAAGCACGTGCCGCTCAGCCCTGAAGGGTCTCTGGGGAAAAGCAGTGGTGCTGGTGGCATCACGCCTGGCTCAGCACCCCCCTGATCACAGCTACCGGGGAAACCCATCACAGCTGCGCTCTGGGTTTTCTCTGTTACGCTTCTCCTTGCTGTCACCCATCTCTCTGCATGCCTGATTTCTGACTAATGTAAATACCCACCCCCTTCCATAGCATAATGAATACTAATTCCTTAATATGTGTTATTTTCTACTGTTTCTCCATTTTCCTGCTATCCGTCTTAAGAGCACCAACAATTGCTATCACCGTTTGTCTGCTGTGTGTATATAATTAGAACAGTTGGCTCAGGTAATTACTTCTTTGCTTCCTCCAGTTCCTTACGTGCTTTGCACTACTCTGCCTTGTTGGGGTTTTTCTTCATTTCAGGTTCTTTGGAGGAGATTTTCAAAGCAAGGTGCGTGGCTTTTAACTCTGCCGCCCATTGAATTGGAGGCCACCAGCTGCTAAACCCTCTAAAACCTCTGAGTTCGCTAAAAACTCCTGAGCTGCCGACTCTCTCTCATTCTCCATTTCTTATCCCTGAGGCTCTACGTGGAACTTGGTAAATGATATTTCTGCAAGTGACTTGCCTGATTGAGAAAATTGCCTGACTGGTTTTGCTCCCCCAGGGCTGCCAAGCATCTGGTTCTGCTGGTGCTCAGCTCATGCCAGGCATGCTCAGGGAAGGGAGGTGCAGGAGCTGGATCTGGCCACCCCCTTGCCTTCTGCAGTCATGTCCTACATACATGGAAATTGGTGGGCATCAGTGGGACATGAAGCCATCCTTGCTCCAGCAGCAGGGAAGGAAAACTCTCAGCAGTTGAAAAATTCATATAGAGACGCAAATCAAAGCCACGTCAGATACCTGGGACATTCCCGCTGTCCTCAGCCAACACGTCAGAGTTTGTCCTGAAAGATTTCCTTTCACAGGTAAGTATCTGTTTAATTACAGCTATTGCAAAAACAGTTAATAGCTGATGAACAAGCCAGTATATTTTAATTGAATATATTGAGCATGCTGAACAAACCCACAACTCTTGACCTTTCACTTAAGTGAAATACTAGGACAAGCTTTTCTGCATTCCGAGACCAAGGAAAGCTTGGAGGGGACTACCTGTTGCTGTTAATGGGAGCCATCCCTGTAAAACCCGTTCATGTCAGCTCAATAGTGGGCTGTTAGTGTCCAATTATTTTAATTTCATACAGTCATTGTTCGTGTTGGAGGGGGAAAAAGTTGGACGAATGACCTGGCTAGGCTAAAGCAACGTGCTCTAGGTTGTGCTGTCTCCTCTGGCCACTCCAACCTCAGTTGTCCCTCAGTAACACTTGTTACTGCCTTGATGGTCTTGGGTGATTTAATGCCAGTGGCTGCAGTTTGTCATTGTGATGGGACAGATCAGTGAACTAACCACCCTGTCCTGCCCTCCAGGATCACGACAGGACAAAGCCAGATTTATTCTGGATGCCGGGAACTGTTGGCCCTTTGCCCGCCTGGGCGCAGGCACTGCGGGGACGTGGGACCCACAGCCCTGACCATCCCCTGGCCTCAGCCAGCTTCTGCCTTTATCGATTTCTAAGGAGCACGAGCTTGTGATTAAAGTTTGCTTGTGCTGAGGTACTTCCCTGAATTGGCGCTTGGGTCCTTACTCCAGCAAAAACTCTCATTGATTTGTGCTGGAGCACGGGCTGAGTAAGCCCTCGGGGACTGGCTATATATTTGCAGCACGGTGCTCTTCAGACACATGACAATTTCAGGGCAATTTTGTAACATTAAAACAGCATTACCTGGCTGTTTTAACTGTCTTTAACTGGCCATAAATAGAAACCTTGACTTGTCTACAGTGGTTTGATATTCCAAGCTAGGCAGGAACATTCAGTCCTGACTGGCAATCCACTTTATCACCAAAAAGAAATTTTGTAGGTTAGATAAGTCAAGAGGTTACTCTTGCAAAACTTCAGTCCATGTCTGGGCACTGCGGTGAGGCCGCATCTAATATTCAAGCGCAGGAAGAAAAGGCAAGGCTCTTATTAAGGCTCATTAGGGATGGCAAAAAGATAAAAAAAGACCAACACCATTTTATACTTGTAAAAATACCCCTAGCAGATTCATATTTTTTAATCTTGAGTACAAAAGCTCCGTAACTACGGCAAGGCATTAGTTTCCAATGACTAGCTACCTTTTTTTCTATAGCCTCTGGCATTAAAGCTCTCAGTGAAAAGACACTTTAGAGCTAGTTCAGGCAGTTCATTTTCTGTCAATCAACTCACAGGCTGGAAATATAAAGGCAGTAACATGACAAGATTTCTATTTTAATATCTTTACTCTTGATAAGATAATCCTAGAGGAACAGCGGTGATCAAATATTTACAGGCAGTGCTCACTGGCACAGCTTATTGTAAAATTAAATACACAAAATTATGTGGGGATAATGTTAATGTTGTGATAGGAGGACAAAAGGCAGCGTGCTTGAAATGAAGGTTGACTCTTCTTAATATATCCTCCTCTGTGGCAGGGACCGGCACTGCTGGAGCAGAGAACAGAAGAGCAGCTTTCATTTCGCATTTTGTGACCTTTCTCTGCTTTTGAATAGCTTGTTTGTTATTTAAACTTATTTGCGTACTTAATGATCTTGATTTTCAAGTATGTATTTGTGTTTGTGTATCCCGCGTGTCTCTCCGAGATGCACTAGATGACTAACAAAGCCTTGGAAAGAGCAGTATTTAGTAGGGAGCTGCCCTCTTATCCCAATGTGAGCCCAGGCTTGATCCCAGCCCTGGTTTAGGCTCCCTGGAGGTGGTGGGGGCTGCAGAGGTGGGAAGGGGGACAACCTGGGGCTATATGTGGTGTCTTTGCCAACTCACTGTATGGGTCGGAGTGAGTGGCTACCTCCAGGGAGCTTCTTCCTGTGCGCCCTGCAGATGCAGCCATGCCCCTAAACAGAAAGAAGTGCCCAAATCCCTGGTTTTACAGACCACGAGACTCACAGCAAATGCACTCATGGAGAAACTTTTGTAAATTGGATTTTTCTTCCCCTTTTCTCTGTGCACACCTGATGTGCAGAGGTGAGACACAGGGTGACCTGAAGGCCCTGTCCCTACCCAGGCTGTTCTGGAGGAACACTGGCAGCACTGTGATGAACCAAGGCTCCTTTGCCACCATTTTTCAATGCCACTCTGCTGAGGCTCAGCCGGAGCCCGGGGAAAACGAAGCACTGATTTAGGCTGAAAGGCCAGCGCTAGCTAATATGGGAAATTACTCCAGCAATCATCAGTCTTTTCCTGTCACTATGGTGACAAAAGAAATGACAAAAGCCTAAGTAGAAAAAGAAAGGGTGACACAAGTAAAGGACAGAGCAAATACTCGGCAGCTGGGGCCAGGTCGTGGGCAGAGCCAAGGAGGGGACAGGCGGTGCTCAAAAATGGTGCTGGAGCTGCCCCTCACTGACAGCTGCTGTTGTGTCCCATCTGTGTGTACAGGGGTTTGCAAAGCGACACAACTACTAAGCCCACGTTACACCAAGTGTCACACTCAATGTAGCTACCATGGGCCTAAAAATAAAAATAATAATCGTGGCTGTATAAGGCTTTGATGCCACAGCTTTAATCCTAATGCACTCACCATTGATTTTTGCACCTCTTGCCCCAGCAGCACTTGCCATTTGCTGCCCGCCCTAAGGACAGGGTCTGCAACCAGCCTGGCCTCCTCCCCGTGTTTCAGCTCTGAGCATCGTTAGAGGACACAGTGAAGAAGTTTGCTCTTTCCAGGCAAAGCAACTATCACCTGTGACTGAGAAACACATGTCCAAAAGGAAGGGGAAAAGCACAGGGAGATGTATCTGGGGGCAATCCAGGATGGAGAGGAGCAGCTGAAGGCTGGCCAGCAATTCTTGCTGCTTGGCCCCTTGTCTCTGCAGTGCCGCAGGCTGGGTTTACCTTGAGGTCCTTCCAGTGAACACAGACACAGCTGCCAGCTCCCAGATGCCTAAACAGCAGGTTTTTGAGCTGCTCAAGGAGGGGAATATCTGGAAGAAACTCCAAGGAAGAAACTGGGCACTGGCAGCAAAACCTGTATGTCCAAGGACAACTTGTCTCAGCTGGAGTAGGTGCTGGCGGGTTGGTGCCCATTCTGCAGACTCTTAGCCCTGTGGGTGGGGAGGAGGTCACTAGCAGACTAAAGAGCATCCAATAACTCTGTCACTTTAAGTGGAGTTTTCATTTTCTTGGAGTCACCTTCTAAAAATGAGGTTGGGAAGAAAAAAAGTGGGAAGCAGGGGGGAGCAGAAGAGGGTGCTGGAGGGAGTGGTGGAGAAAATCATCCTGAAATGCCAAGCCGAATATCCCCCCTGTCCTACGGAATCTTCTTTTTTTTTTTCCCCAAGAAGAAAAATTGTATTTTCCAGCCAGCTCTATTCATGAGTGATTGTGCAGAGCTCTGCTAATGGGCTATGCCAAGCTGTGGTCACCCTACAGAGCTGTTGGCAGGAGAGGTGGCAAGTTGGAGAGGACTACAAGGGAACTCGGCATGATACTTTTTGATGAGCTGATTATTCAGAAATTTCACAAGCGCTGAAATACATCACTCTGTTCGGAAACTCACAGCCCTGCCAGCACACAGGACAGCTTACATGAGCAGCAGCATTTTCTCCTTCACAGAGCTGCTGGCCTGTACGTTAGGAACCAGATGCAGGAATCAGACAAGGCTTTTCAGCAGCCATTGACTGCAGTGACAGCAAGAGATGGGGAGTGGATAGGAGGACATGGAAAGCTGACACAGAAATGATTTAGGTATTTTCTTGGCTGTCACAGAAATGATTTAGGTATTTTCTTGGCTGTCACTATGTGTATGTTTGAGTTTGAAAGTTTTTCATTAGCACTGTAGGTACTAGGGCATTATGATTTTTGTGGCTTTACAGCTCACATGTGAGATCACCCCCAGATCCCACATCTATTCAGGTATTTTTATTTCAGGTGGTGCTCAGTCCCCAGTCACGTTTCAGGGTCCTGTCACAAGCCAGGAGCTGACCTTGACTCCCCCCACTGCAGCCAAGAGCTTCCATCTTAGATGTTGTCCTGAGCCTGCAGCCAAGTCAGGCTCCCACAGAGACCAAACGGTCATTTTCCCCTCTCTGCAACATTAATTAAAACCAAAACACCATGTTATTTGAGCACAAGATCAAATGAGAGCCTGATACCTGGCGGGTGGGGTGCGTGTGTGCTGGGGGATGTTAGAAGCAGCACGGAGCCAATTTCTGAAATACTGACTTCAAGGAGCTGATGTGGCACATCCCCAGCCCATCGATCTGTCAACTCACAGGCCCCTTTGAGCTACTCGAGGTGGCAGCGGCTGTCCTGTGGAGGACAAGGGGCTGGTGGATCTGCATCTGGAGCAAGAATGATGCTGAACTGCTGAAAGGCAATTAAAAAATATCTTCATGCTGTACTCACAGCCCGTGTTGAAAGCACTGCCTTAGTGCAAGCAGATTTGCTGCCGGACAGTTAGCCATCTAAGCGGCCTTTCTGCACAAGGAAACATAACCGTGGTCCAGATGAGCATTCACACACAGGAAAACCTAGCAGGGATGTGCAGAAGGCGGGTGCTAGGGACCTTGCACAGCACAACAAGGACCCATGTACAGCAAAGCCTTCAGAGCCTATTCCTAATGGGTTTGTGCAGCCCCCAAAATGTACATGCTTGAGCAGATGACTGTCGGGTGGCCTTCAAATGGGATTGTACACATGGGCTGCCTGGCACGGCAGGGACAGGGTGCATAGGCTTAGGGTGTTGCCATCAGATGTGTGCTCCCAACAACCTGGTTGTTCTCCTGTCTGTGGGACTAACGATGCCCATGAAAGCTGTTCCGCAATTTCTCTTTCAAAGTAGGCAGGGGGAAGAGGGCATGTGGAATCACATCCTACTCCTAGCCTTGTCCTATAAAAATCAATGAAGAGCCCAGCAGCTGAACCAGAGCTGTTTGGCTAATAAAAATACAGGCACACAGGCATCACCACTGCAGCCTCTTGGAAGAATTGCTGACTTGAGCAAAACAAACTTTTAGTGACAAAAAAGTGTGTATAAGGCCAGGGAACGAAGGTCTGAGCCACATAACAGTGGACACAATTAGCTCTGTCCTGTTATGAAGCCAGCCCACTGGGACCACTCCACTTGCACCCTGTCCATCTGAGCCCCTGCATGGGTGATTTTTTCGCCATATTTTCTTCCTTCGGTGGAGGAGCTGACCACTCTGTGGCATCCCCCACTCCAAAGGCAAGCCCTGGGAATGACCCCAGTGAGGGCAAGGGATTGAGGTTGGAAAGGGCAAAGTGGGTTACAAAGACCATTGATGCTTTCAGCATGGCAGATCCTCTCTCGTCCCACAACTGCTTCTTTTTATGCAGAACCCTGCCTGCAGAAAATTAAGTCTGTAGGAAGTCAATGAATGATCCAGGCACCATCCTCAAGGCTCAGGTCTTAAAAAAGGGGGGGTGGTTACTCCACATACTGCTGCAGGATGTCATGTACTTCATGATCTGTCTTTTCTAATCTCTCCTTATCTCTGACTCCAATCCTTTCTCATGTCCCTCATCTATTGCAAATTCCCCTTTTAAGCTGGAGCGAAGCACATAAATATTTTCATGCTGCATAAATAGGTTGTTTTGTGCATAATGCCACAGGAGGCTTTTTTTAAAAACAAGACCTTTAGTGCTGTGATAACGGCCTCCTCATTTACACAAATGAAATCTTCCATACAGCTCAGCACTCATCGGCTCAGCAGCCCCCATGCAAAATGGTTGGCGCAGCGCCCGCTCATCACAGGCTACAGAAGTAATACAGAATATTCCATACTTAATAGGAAGCCATTGAGCATCAGGTTTGGAAATACCTTGCAAATGTAACTGATGCTCAGGTTTTCCTTTTAGCGCTTCCCCAGCAGCGCAACTGTTGTCTACCTTCTGGTGAAATCACAGCTGCTTTAAATATTAAAGTGCAAAAGGACAACCCTTTGTGTTGGCCCATTTTCCAGCATCTTTGACCATCCTGACTACCCACCTTTTATTCGCTGTCACTTCTTGCCCCCTGACCTTCATTTCCTGTTTATTCAGCCCGTGCTCAGGGTCTAGAAAGTGCAGACACCATCAAAACGTGTCTTTTCATTTACTCTGCATGGAAAAAGAAATACCGTTAAAATCTCTACAGTTTTTAAAAGGACTAATGGAAGATATTGGTGGTCACATTGGGTCATGGTAAATCTTTGAATTTAACTGGCTTTTCAGGAGCGATATTTTAACACCACCACAGTAAAACCTGGAACCAGACATCAGTGATTTTGCTCTAGTGTTTCTATTTATATTTGACCAGCACAAAGCATTCAAATCCAATGGACTGAATTCCTCTGCAGTATGTAGCAGAGAGAGACTTAAGGAAAATTATATGAGTTTGTACATTGAGCATTTTCATACTTCTCAGGTCAGGTTGCAACCCTTTAGGACAGACTATTTTGGAGCATTTTTATTTGTTCAGTACAGCAATGACCCTGTGCTGTCAGGCATGTAAAGTACAGCCAGGCTTTGGTTTGGACCTGACCCTGACATTCCTCAAGCCTTTAGGCAGACTCTGCACCCTACAACCCCCGTCAGCACAGCCCTTATTGAAAGACTTGGCCCATTTTGTTTTCCATCCTGAGTTCCAGAGACAGAAAGCTTTGGTTGTCGCTTCCCTGGCAATTCAAGATTATGGATGCTCTTTTCTTGCTTATCTTGCAGACTCGTTTCTTCTTTCTTCCATCTGTTGTTTGATTTTTTTTTTTTTCTTTATTACATGTTAGCAATCAATAGCTAACCCATGGTGGGGCTCTGAACATGGCATTTCATGCCCAGGGAGTGTTCCACATGGGTTGGCTTCCACTCATTTTGTTTATTGCTGCAAGCCAGTCTAACCCTAATGTCATTACTATCCCATTAGCAGCTTCGCGTACTCATTGATTTGCAGAAGTGCTTTGTATCACCTTAAGCTCCAGAAGCATTGTGACAATGCACTAAAAGGAACACTAAAAGGAAAGATCTTAGGAAGTGTTACATTTCTTGTTATACTACCTTACCTGACAAAACAATAGTTCCCCAAGTTTATCTTGGCTAGTCTGTAACAAAGCCTTGTTTTTTTATGAATTGCTATAATGCAAAAAGGTCTAATTTTTCTATGATGTAATAGCCCACATACAATAACTGAATCTCAAAAAGCACAACATGGAGTAACCACTTCATGATGTACTGAAACATAGTAGGTACCTGATTTCACTAGCACTTTATTTCAATTTAGGCCAAGGGACAACTGAAAAAGATCTGTTCCCAAGTACACAATTCAGAAAAATATGAATTACTACTCAGAGCAATATTTTGAATCAGTGCTGTTAGTGTCTTATCTGAAATTCAACCTTGATGATATCCAAAGGTCCAATAAAATTTTTCATGGAAGAATCCCATATTTGTAGAACATAATAAAATGGTTCAGCTGCAGCTCCAGGGCCACTGAGAACTGGAGAATGAAGTCTTTCTGAGGAGTTTCTTACGTCACGGAATGTTTTTCAAACATTTTGTTACCTGAGAAATACCAAACATAACTGTTAGTTACATATAATAGCACATTTGATCTTTGTTAGTAAGACAAAATGTAAGGCTGTTTATTGCTAACAAGTTAGGCGCTCATTAGTGCGTTCCAACTGGAAACACTGACAGTGATAGGCAAAAGAAAATGTTCAGTGTTAAATCCACACACAGCACATTTCAGCTCCTATTATAGCTTGTCTAATAGAGAAAGGAGAAAATCCTTGCACACAACTATTTTAAAATTACATATTAGAACACGAAATAAGAACATTTATTTGATTTATTATCTACTCTTTCAATAAAGTTCACTTCCAAATAATACTAGTGCCTGCCTTTCACATTGTGCTTTTCACTCCTACCTCACAAAGCACCCTCCAAAAGAGGTCAGGTTCATTTTACAAAAACAAACATGAAGTGAAGCCACCTCTCTGATCTCCCTGAGTAAGACAGCACAGTCCCCAGCTCCGTTGACTGTTAGCCATAGCAACAAAGGATTAGAAAGGGCATCTTGTATCATCTAGTCCAGGTTCTCACTCTTCAAATAATTTTTGCTATAATAATCTCATGCAAGAGTCTTTGGGGTGCGTGATCTCTTATATAAGCTCCTGAAAATGCTCTTTCAAAATCATCATCTCCTGCATATCCTCATTCATCCTTACCCTGTGGTGGGAGTCTGCCTAATGCCAAGGTATTACACACCACCAATTTGGGGCCATCACCCTGAAAACACCCCCAGTCTCAGACAATGGAGAATGAACGAGGTATTTCTTCCCATATCTGCTCCAATTTTATGTGCCTCTTGGTGGTCCATCCTAGTAAAAGACCTATAATAGGTGCCACAACAGACCTGGAAGGTGTTCCTGAAGCAGAGAAATAGAAACGTGGAGAGTCTGACAACTGCAGCTACGAAAACTGTGTGAGAAAACCTTGCACAGACTCATAGCGCAATTGTTACTGCAGCGTTAACTGTAGGCTTGCAGCAGCCCCAGATGCTAACACAACCTGGGTGTTTGGGTTTACCCTTGTGCATACCTGTCTTTTTGTGTAGTGACTGACATCCTGGCAAACAACAGAGCCTCGAGTACGCTCAGTCCAATACACTTCCAATGTCCATCACCCCCCTCCTTTTTCAAATCACTGCTGCTGGAGGAGTTATTAATGCCTTTCCACCTACACAGCCTAGATACCGAAACTCACACAAAAGGCATCTTTTAAGCTTTGAGGTCACGTTCGAGTTGCTGCTTAGAGTGTCTCTCTGGGCAGTTCTATTATGCAGCAGCTACAGCAATAGGATAACACGATACAAACCTTTGCTAATAATTGAGCGTGAAGTGGGCTTTTTGCTGGGTGTCTTCAGTTTTGTACCTCCAGTTCAGAGCAGGTTTAGAGCTGGCTTCAATACTCAGAAAATTATTTCAGCTTATTAAACACAAAGCTGTTAGAAGAGGGCACAGCCCCTGAACTTGTTTCCTGGGGCTGTATGGATCCTTGCTGCTGTTGTGGCTGCAACTCCCCAGCCACCCACTTCTTTGTTTGATTGTCTTTTTTCCCTGAAACATATGTTTCCCCTTCTGATGGCATTTTAAGCAACAGTTTCCATTGTATGCCCTTCTTGCCTGACAGTTTGATGGCAGTCTGTAAATTACTTGGCACGTATTTTGTGAATCTGCTTGAAGGAGGGTCTGGCTGCTTACTAAGTGCATCCTTTTGCAGCTTTGGGGGCAAAAGATTAGTGCCATTTCAGCACAGCTTTGAGTATAAAAGTACTTGACCACAGTCAATATCATCCTAATTTGAAGATAAAAAATGTCCTGTACCTTGGCTATTGAATCCCAAGTCCTGGGACACAGTGTCTGTCCATCAGTAAGGTTTGGCTTTCCCCATTTTCCTCTTATACAATGTGACACACATAAAGCTTAATATTGAATCAAGAATGGATCAGCTAAAAACACTTGGTATTTGACAGATAGCCCAGGTAAGCATTCAGGCTGCTACATGTGCAAGTTAAGAGAACATCTGGCTCTGTCAGCTTTCTTTGCTAACAGTAACACATTTGCTGCTTTGCCTTTATATGGTACAATCTTGTCTACGTTGCTGGCCACGATGTTTCTACTGTAGTTATAATTACAGGATCCAAACAGTGCTATATGGAATTCATGTACTCTTTACAGCTGAATTAAATGGCCACCTACAGGGAAATGGAAGTCCAGAGAATGAGGTGTGTAACTTTCAGCACAGTACTACTTAACAGCCTCAAAAGAGAGCCCTAGAATAGTTGCGAGGGGGGGACATTATGTTTAGGTGGACTCCTACAAAAGGAAGACAACTCAGTTATAACCGTAGCTAACTACTGCAGCTTTGTTTTCATAAGAATAATGATATGCTTCAACCAGAAAAATATTCAACCTCAGTTCTGAGGCTGCTGGGCATTAGCACACCACATTTATTTGGGGAAGCCTTTTGTCCTAAGACTTCTAGGGTAGGTATTACTGCTGTACGCAGTCCCTGCACCACTTTCTGGCTGTTTACATCTTCTCTTGAAGAGATAATTTAACTCCTGTGCGTAAACCTTCTCCTCGCTGCAGAGGTGGTGTGTCTGGATGTTTTACACTTCAAAAATACCAACAAGAGCCAGATTATGTTTGTCTATTGGATTTCTGTTGATATTAACTTTCCCTGCATTCCATTGAAATGTCAAAGAGATTACTTTATATGTACTTACCACAGCAAAAACTGAATTTTGGGTGAAAAAGCATAGACTCTATGAACTTATCCATCTCCTCTTTGCTATTTCTAACTGCTTAAAGCATAATCTCACACTGAAATGCACTCTTGGAGTGCTGCATTCTCTTCTTGTGACAGATTGTTATGATGTTTTACAAGGTGACCTTCATAAAACGTGTTTCCTTTGAAGCTTATATTTCACTCTCAGGTCATAATAGTTTCACACAGTCAAGCCAACCATCCGCTCCTGGTTTCTAATTAATGCTTCTTGGAGGCTTTTGAGTGGGCGATATAATTAATAGCACTTAAGTCTGGAGTGCAGAGAAATCTATAGCTGATTACGAGGATGTGTATTTACTTAGGGATTATATGCAAACAGCAACTAAGTGCAGCCATGTGCAGCTCTCGACATTGCTCTCCAGGAAATCCCCAGGACCAGGTACCACCCTGAGTCTTATTATTCCAGTGAAAGCACTCAAAAAATGCCCTTCTTACAGTAAAGCAACCAAAGCAGGGTGCTGCAAGCCAACTTGTCATACTTGCCTAAATTATAGGAAAGAGATGGGATTATGCTGGTGCTCGCTCTCATGCGTGCCACATGGATTGTCAGAGATGCTGGAGCAAAACCAGATGCCAGGCAAATTACCAGCTTAAATTCCCTCAGATCAGCTGCTACTAACAGTGGTAAGTTTCCCTGCTGAAGTCAATAGAACAGCATCTTTTCACACATGCTGAGATCTTGGTGCAGAAGATGGAGCTGTGAGGCAGGATGAGTGCTCTTAAAGAATAAGATCATATCTCTTCCACAGTGAGGTTAAAAATAAGAAGTAAATTCCTATTCTTTAGTAAAATTGAAAAGGCTATATGCTTTAGAAATATTCCAGACGGGGGATGAAGGGGGAAATCGACATCAGAAATCCCGCACCCCCATGCAGACCACTTTATTTGGAGAGATTTTAAAATGAATTTTGCAATGTTCAATGATGTGAAATATTCAGATGGTTAAGGGATTAAAAGCTATTGAATATTTGTAACTCAAAAAGCACTAGGCAACAGAATATCATTGTCAACCACTTCATGCAAAGGGACATTTTGACTTGATACTTAAGACAGACTAGTTTTCTAATAGCATAAAAGTAATACTTCAGTTATGCCTAAAACAGGAAAACTTCTACTGAAACTTGTGCAGCCTCGTTCTTTCTTCAAAACAACAACACAGAGTGAAACTGCCTTTGAAGAGAAACATTTTTCATATACTGTCTGAAGGTTAGTAACTCTTTTAATCTTTAGCCTTTTTGCTGGCATGTGTAATTTAAAATGCACAGAACAGACTATCAAAACACCTACCCAGCTATAGATAGTTAGAAAATTTAAAAGGTGCATCTGAAAATAGGTTTGGAAATTAAGATACTGCATCAAGTCTTGCTCTTTGAGTAAGGACTCTTTCCCTGCGGATTCACCTCAGACAGGGACTAGTTGTTTTCCACAACTGACCATATGACAGCCAGCAGGAATGGCCCCTAAAGAGGTCAGACCATGGTGCTGCTATCCAAGTGAGTGACTAATGGGAGCAATTATGTATTAGATATCCTTTCCACATATTTTTTTTTTTTTAAACTTTTATTGTCCTCCTCCAGAGCCACACGAAGTTCTGCCAAACTTCAGCTGTGCCAACACAGCACCGTGAGCAGCACTGCAGAGCCTGCACAAGCTCAGGGTGTTCAAGAAGTGACAAACCCTTCTAATAAGATGGTGCGGAGAATTGACTGAAAGACTAGAGATTTCTGCAAAACACAAATTCACTCACTGATTTCAGTTTCATCTGATCTAGGCAATTGTACATGCAAGTGAATTCTTCTAATCCAAGTATTTTCTTAAGTGTATAATCTTAGAGGCTAGATGGGGTTAATTTCCTTAAGCAAGGGGCTGGATATTTCCAATCATCTGGGGACTGGTGTAGAAGCACTCAGCTGTGGCCACCCAACCAGCCAAGAGGGATCATCAACAGCAAATGTAGCAGGAAGAGAATCAAGAGCTTCTTGCCTCATTCAAGTATTTCTTAGGAAAAAGAAATGCAAGTGTTTCTTGATCAGACAGGTGTTTCAAGAAACACCTGCAAGTGTTTCTTGATCAGACAGTCTATAAATACAGGCAAAAGGTGCTACTGTACCTAGTGAAGTCATACAGGAGTTGTCGCAGGAAGGACTGGAGTTGCTGAAGGACTTGTGATAAATGTAAGCACAGCTGGGAAAACTCTGAAACACAGCTCAGTCTGTTCAGGCTAATCTAGCTGAGCTGGGCTTCTTTGAACAAAGCAGTTAAGTAGAAAAATAATGCAAGAGGCCTTAAAAATTGCCATTTATTGGCTCAAGAACACCCACATTCAGCTCTTTCTGACTTTCCCTGTGCTGCATGAAAAAACTCAAGTCAAATAGAATCCAGGTAAACTTATAAATGGCAAAATAAATCCTTTGTAGGTGAAAAACAAAAATAGCTTTGAAGAAGGATGCATATAACCTTGTTAATTTGCCAAAAGTTTTCAATCTTCATCACTTTAGAAGCAAGGTCAAGAGAGTAGATAAACATTGAGAAATTCAGAAAGTGCTCAGACATACCTTTATCTCAGGTTCAGAGCCTTAAACCTCAGAAGCAAAACAATGTCTGGGAGAAGAGATTGGCAGTGATGCCTTGTGTTGGGAATCAAGAGTTGGAAGGACTACCTGTACTAGGCAAAATAGTCTCATGATGATGATGCCAGCAAGATTTAAATTATCAGTCTGTTCTAGGAAAGGTAATGCCCCTTTATCTCATGGGGAACTTATCAAGAGGTCATCCGTGCAGACACAGGCTGATTTATTTTCATAACAAATGGAAATAGAAGTCTATGAATTTGCTTTCAGGAATGAATTTGTACTATGTATCCAGCCTTGTGTATAGTATCAGAAGAACCTAAGAACATTTTATTGATACATGGGGACTTAATTCCAACGCCTTTGAGAATCTCCACAGGAAAGTAGTTAAAATTCATTCCTAAGCAGACCAACAAAAA
>VXBJ01004073.1:827871-880203 GCA_013400055.1 Nycticryphes semicollaris
AAAAAAAAAAAAAAAAAAAAAAAAAAGCAGCAGCAAAAAAGGAACTCCAAAAACCTACCAAATATGTCAATGGGGAACAAAAACATCACACTGGAATGGGGATGTGCCATTTTATCCCGAGTACTGTTCATTTCCTGCCATGCCGTAGATGAAGTACTACATAATGCCTCTGTTCACCGAGAAGAGTGCTTACGTATGCATTACCTAAGGATACACTCCTTCTGGCTAATTAATTTTTGACATGCATATCTCCGAGAAGGTGAAAAGTGAGTGTCTAAATACAAATCCAGCAGGCTCTGTGGAAGCTTGACTATGTAGCCCGAACCCTGCTGCTCCAAATCCTGGAGGTCCCCATTTCCCAGATGCTGAGGACAAGTTTCCTTCACAAATGGGAATTACACACGTTGCACAAGTTTCTCTGTGCCACTCCACAGAAGAGTTCACACAGCTAATTTAACTGGAGAAGACAGAAGTGTGGTCATCGTGCAGGAGACTAAAAATAACCAAAAAAGGGAAAGGAAAAAGTCTGATGAACAAACCCAAATGGAGAGGACAGACTCATACTGGCCATGAGAGCTGTCACGTAAGTGTGCCACACACGCTGCATACTTCAGCTCAAGAATTCTCAAGCTGGGCTGCAAGGAGTGAGTCACAGGCAGAGAGGAGGGATATTTATGGGATTTTGGTTCTTCAGAGGAAAAAATATGAAACCGTCAGAGATGACAGAGAAATGAGAGCACAAGTTGATGGCAAACAACATATGGGGAACGGGGGGAGGGAGCTTTTGGCATCATTGCAGCAGAGCACATCCCAGTGTAACTCCTATTGATCTCTGGGGGCCAGTTCATTTCTAGTGGAAGAATCTGGCTTCCGGGACTCCAGGTACAAAATGAAAAACTCTCAATTTCTAGAGCACCAACGTTAGTGTTTGCCGAGCGTTTTGTCTTTTCTATTCCTCCCTGCAATTTTCTTTTTTTATTCTTTTTTTTAGAGCCAGTGGAAAATTTAGCAGAACAGGCAGTTTTCCAGCAGGCTTAATTTTGAAAGCTGAATTGATTGGATGATTTAAGATTTTCCAAATGAAGTTAGCATTTGCTTACCCACTATATAGTCTAAATTTTGCCATGATTTTGTACATCTAGGTGCATATGCATATCTGGGTGCACACAGACACGACAGTTTTTAATTCATCATAGGGGTAACCAAGGCTATTTTCTGTTCTAAAAGCACAGGGATTATACGTCAGGTTAGACATTCCTCGTAAGTAACTGCTGTTGATTCTGCTTTCCAGATATCTTCTTTTTCGCTGTCTGGAGATTAAATGCTCTAGGATGTTGCCAGTGTGTTCAAGAAGGAGTCTGTTATTTCAGCCACTGTTGGAGTGCTATACGTGTTTTTAGAAACAACACAAAGCTAAGAGCTTTCATTTCTTTTGTTCCATTCTACATATTCTCCCCTTTGTCCTTATGAGTCCTATGGGGGACTGAACAGTGGGTGTTGCAGGAGCAAGTTAAGGTGTAAATCATTACCTTTATTTTTCCTGAAAATACTTCTTCAGGATTGCTGCTTCAGCTGCCATTTCTTCTTCTGTCCTCCATTTGTCAGGGGAATCCTCTTTGTCATGTTGTTGCAACTTTTTTGAGGAAGGAAGAAATAAAATAACTAAACAGCTTGTTGGTAATTTTTTACAGTTTTATTATCAAATTTAGGACATGCCTGTATGCAACTCATCTAACTATTCCATGTGTTGGCAGGGTGGAGGGACCTGGTGATGAAGAGTGAAGGTTAGTGGGTTTAGAGTGGTAACAGCAGTTTACTGGCTCTGACCGATTTATGATGATAACACAAAGTGCCAGGGTGATGGATAGGTGGTGACAGAGTTCACCTTTTTGAGTTGATGGTCAGATACCTTGTGAGTCTCTGACGCAAAGCTGGTAGGTAATAGGATAACAAGCACACTCACAAATTTTGAAGTGCTCATAACATCCATAGAGTGAGCTGGGCAGAATCTGCCTGGACACCTTGTCAGTAATTCATGTAAAATTTTCTCTCTGGCTTTTCCTCTGCCCATGGGACAACCTTTCCCATCAAAGACCTATTGTGATAACAAGGCCCTGTTGCAGCTGTTTCCCATTGGCAGTTTATATCAGTAGTTTTCAGAAGAGATACATTGCCTCCCTGCATGCAAGTTACTAGTCCTTCCTTGCCCTTCTTGAAAGTGAGACACATCCCTGGACTAGAAACAAACCCTGTTATTTTAAGTATTATTATATTACATTGATGATTTGCTGGTAAATCGAATGTGCCAGCACTTGAGTGACTACTTGTACACACGTCCACTCAAAGAATGCCTGCCACTCCTCAAGGAAAGATTACGTTTACAACAGATATCAGAAATGTTTGCATTAATGGCTTAAATATTCAGATTTCCAGTGTATCTCTAGGTACAGAGCATGGCACAGATTGTATAAACAGCATCAGTGCTTCTGAGGAACATTTTAATATTGACTTTTTGTTAATGTCACAAAGTTGGAAACACCTTTACACCTTTTATTCCTGGACAAGTTTTAGTACAGAAGATGAAGCAGTGAAAAAACACAAAGATGAAGCAGCATTGAAACTGCCAAGAAAAGTGCATTATGGTATATGGCATGTTTAGCAATAAACTAGGATTGTTAGCATACATCCAACTCACAAATACTTTTATATTTGTGTTGTGTTTCTTCTACTCTGAGTTTTGCTGCCAGCTATAGTCCTATGTAGTTTTATATTCTGCAGCACAGATTTCTTCCTCCTCAGATGAAGCTGCATTAGAAAGCTATTGCCTTTCATGCCAATACAAAACAGTAGCTGTAGGCAAATTAAAGTGTATTACTGTTCGACTAGTAGAGGACTAATCTTCATTGTTACATTAGCTCTAGGTGTGTTATAAATCCATCTTGTAATAATGCTAGAGAATTATAGAGAAAGATTTAAAAGCTGGGAACCGGTACAATGTATAGACTGTCAACACGCATTCCTTGCGTCCGTGTGCCTGCTCTCACTTGCTGTACACACCTGTAGAGTGTGTAGGTACCACAGCTGAGCTGGCAATAAGAGGGAGTTATAGGAAACAACACGCATCATCCTGTACTTTCCATGGACTGCGAGCACTTACACTTCACAAGAGGATGCACCAGGACAAGACAAGTGGTGGTAAATCAATTGTCTGTCTGAGGTGCGAACTGTTTTTCTAAAAAAGCAATGTCTTGCTCATTCGACCTGGCATCAGCAGGAGATACAGAAGGCAACAGCCAGAAGGCAAGGGAGAGCAGCCCCTGTTCCTCAAGGTCTCCTTTTTTAACCTGCAAGAAGTACTTTTAGTGATGTGATTTGGCTGCTCTTCTTCCTTGCTATCCTGTTTCTGCACAACCCAGGTGAGAGCTAACTCCAGGAGACTAGCAAAGTGCAGATTTGACTTGTAGTTTTTATTTTGATTTTCCCTGCTCAAAGAAACTGAAGTGAACAGTAATAAGGAGGCATATCCTGAAGTGGCTGTTGTTGTCTAAATTAAAACTGTGTGAAGTTGCAGCCCACGGTGACTTCTCTAAGCTGGCAAAGGAGAGGGTTTCTTTTGCTACATAACTGCTAACCTTTAAAAATAATCAATCTTTGGCTTAAGGTTAAAACAGATATATGAGGAACAGCAATGAACTCTGAAACTTGCCTGGAAACCTAACCTACTCCAGCAGCCTGGCTCCTGGTACACAGCCTGCAGTACCACACTGCAAGCCCCAGCCTGGCACAAAAGCCTTCCTGTGCTCTGCTGCAGCAGGCACCCACACACTGCTCATAATGAAAAGACATAGCCACATTTTGTGGACACACTGGGTGTGACAATCAATGGACTGCGGTGGTAAATCACTGCCACAGCCAATGTACTCATTGTTCAACTGACTTATAGGTGAACATTATTTAAGTATAAAATTGCTGCGTCTACCTAAACAGGATCCCAGGGCTGTTCTGCATTCAAATCTCTTGCCATGTCAATAATTTCTGAAGAGCAATAGGGAATTACCACCCCAATGTCACCTGCTTTCTGGTATTATCTAACCACCGCCATGGAGATTTGAAAAACTGTCTCTGGGAGCTGTCTACTCTTCTCTGCTATCACTGTCCTGCAGTTTCAGTACAAGTCAAACCATACAGATGGTCACTTTGAAGCACAATTCCTGAATTACGGATAACCTTGCTGGAGGATGTTCAGGAAGCAAAACATTCAACAGTACCAATAAGTGGAACACAAATAAGTTAAGCACTGCTGATACCACCTCTATTTCACGCATTCTGCCTACCACAAGTTAATGGAGGCTGGAGAGCACAACAGAGAGCACTCCAGGAGCATCTCTGCACCTGTCCCATTCTTCAAGTCTTCTCTTAGCATCTGTTGGTGATCTTCAGACTTGGTCTGGTCTCATCTGGTCATTACATGTGTTCTTATGTAAGGTACTTTTCAACCAGATTCAGATCTTCTGAAGTGTCTACTGAGAAGATCTACAGTTCAGATCTACTGAGGGCCTCAGTAAGCAGCATCTACTTTCTTTTTTTTTTTTTTAAAAAAAAAAGCAGGCTAAGACAGTCTCCATAGTATTTTGCTTGAGTTAGAAAGCTCCTTTAAGGGAAGAAATACATATTTCAGTATTAAATTGTATTGATTTAGAATTCAGCTGGGAAAGAAACATAACAGTGGATACGTGTTTCTAAGGGACTTCTGTGTCTTGGAGTGTATTCATATTCACACACACATGCGAGTCCCAATCATGCATCTTCACAAGCATCTGACACACTATTGAAAGTTTGGATTATATAGGGGAAGCAGTGCTGTTCTGCACCTGGAGAACACTCCAGGATTCTGCTCAAAGCAAAGGGAAAAAAAAATACCTCTTATTTGCCAGCTATCCATCTGTAATAACACTAGTCATTTCCCCTTGTTTTTCCTCAGTTGGACAGAAGAAGCTGGAGAACTTCAGCTGACATTCTTACTCAGAAGTGTTCAAACACAGACTAGCTTGAAGTCTGTGATACTTTCTTTAGAACAATTCTACTTTTGCAAACCCTGAAAAAAAAACCCCATAAAAATACCATATCCAGAGTCCCATCTCATCTACCTGACATGATTTTCTCAGAGACTGTTTCCCTAAGAGCATCAAAGCGAGGTGGATTTTGGCTGATTCACATTCTTTCAAAAATATATTTTTAAAAAAAATGCTACCTTCTCTACAGTTTCTGGGACAGGGCTTCCATGTTACCCAAAGGCCCCTAAACAACAACTGTTGCCCTTCTTAGAGTGAACACTTCTAGAAGAAATTGTTCACCCTCAGAATCCCTTCCCAAGCAAACTTGTATTTCCAGTTGTGATAAACAGCTGGTATTTCATGGGAGATAAAAATAGCACATAGTGGTGTTACAAGAGTCACTTCTGTGCAAAACCCTGAAGTAAAGGGGATTCATTTTGCTCAGGGTCTTCCAGGAACACCCATGGTACGACAGGGCCACTGCCAGGGGAAGCACAGACTATTTGCTGTAATGTTATGATAATGTTGGCAAAAGTTGCTCAAATACAGACTGAACTGTGCAATGCATTAAGCGAATAAAATAGAGAATTAGGAAGGTAGGGCAAGTGGCAGTCTATAAAACCTTTTCTGTAGAGCTCCAAGCTACTTGCCATTTTAAAACTTCTGGTACTTTGCATGTTTTCCTAAGAGAAAGGTGACACAAAAGCACTACCCCAGATACTACAAAACTCAGAAAGCCTCAAATTCTCTGAAGCCAAATGCAAACCTGTTGTGTTACAGGAACATCTCAGAAGTGCAAGCATTAACAAAAAGGTAAACAACCAGATTAGTGTAGCTCAGATAACTCCAAAAGGAAAGGATAGGATAGAAGAGCATCAACATTTCTTCCAGACAATCTCTATTATGCTAACTTCTTTTAATATTCCGAACAAGCACTGAGACACACATTAGTCAATTCTCTAATCGCAATTGCCCAGCAAATTACACACTGTATCTGCTCAACATTCTTCAAGCACTAAGACTCTTGTTTATAACTTAGTACATCTTCTTGCCTTGCAGTACAAATAAATGCACTATTTCTAAGATATGCCCTTCTTCAAGCAGATCATTACTGATGTCTGACTTCTTGGGCTTCCTGATAAATTATCCTCTTCTTTCACCTCAAGCAGAAAATGCTCTTCCACCAATAATCTATGACTGTCAGTCTTGATTACTTGTAAACAGTGGAGCTCTTTGAATATTCCTGCTTGTGAAAAGCATTCATTTTCTCACTCATGTCTCCCAGTGTGAGATGCTGGCAGACCTGACAGCTGTGCTTTGTGTTATTTTATTAAAGTTGTTAGTGCTGCAGGATGGTCTACGTTTTTATCACTGCAATTCTTAAGGGAAACATAATATTGTTTTATGACACGTTCGCATTGGGGAACCTCTCCTTCTTGACCCTTGTGGGGGAGCCCAGAATCCTCCATGTGGTAGATTATAGGGGAACTAGGTCTGGACTGGCTATTGTTTGAAGTGACATCTATATTATGGCCTATTCTCCTTATGCCATAACACCAACAGAAAAACAACCTGTGTTACTATAGAGCATTAGCCAAAAGCATTGGGGAAATAAAAAAAAAAGCTTTTATGGTAGTTAGCGCTGTTCTCGGTCTCCATGAATGTTTACTGTTGATAGTTAAGAGTTTATAACCTCCAATGCATTTAACTAAAAGAAAAATCATAGTGATGGAGAGTAATTATGCCAAACTGCTGCAATACAACAAACCTCATCTGCTTCAGTGATTATAAGGCATATTCTCAAAACCAGCAGCTAACAAAAAAGCCCAAATTTTTGCCAGCAGTTTGGATCAGATACCAGGCATTACTCAGCTGGTCATGTTTGTTATTACCAGTACACCTTGAGGCACCAGGCATCTTTTCCACACTTAATTCCCACACTTGGATAAAACCTGTGGAGTGATATTTCAGCATCAGATTAACAAGTGAACCATGAGGAGGCTGAAAGTCTTATCCCCTCTCTGCAACTGCAACCCTTTTCCAGAAGTTGGAGACAAAAATGATCCCACATCTGCTACATGCACCTCTTCATCCAACTCTCTTATGGACCCAGAGCCCTGTGACGAAAACACACTCTTGCACTGCACCAAGCAGATGTGGTGGGACTTCATTCTGAGCATCCCACCATGGGGAGAAAAATTTAGAGACTGAGCCGGCTATGGCTCCTCAGCACTTTGGTGATACTAAGGACCTTCTCCTGATCAGGACTTCTAGCTGTCTGTGCTTCCTCTTGTGCTGCCTTTACACCCACTTAATTCTTGAATTACCTCCTTTGCCCTCTTCTCCCTGGTCTCATCCTTCTTGCTCTGTCCCCCCTGAGCTTCCTTCCTTCCACTTCTCTTTATACTTAGCTTATATCCTCATAGTAAGATTTCATTTCCCACCCACCACACCCCCTCCTAGTATAATTAAATATGACATTTACTGCTATTTTCTGTTGCTTCTGCTGTGCTATATCCTTTCCTCACCCTCTGCTGTCTTATGGAAGGAAGTATAAGCTTTTTGGTGGGCAGTCTCCTTTGCCAATCTGTGGCTTCTGCCTCCATCCCATTTGTCTTCAGTTGTGGTGTGAGTCTCAACTTGACTAGTGATGTATAATGAAAGAATAATAAACGAAACGCAGCACAGCTCCTTGGAAATGCTTACTATTGTTGCTTGGACACAACACGGCCTTAAATCCCGTTTCACCTACCTGGGAGTAATCATCACAGGAGCTCCCAGTCCTGGGTGTGCCCTAGCTGGGTATCGTCCCTGCAACTGCCCTGGGCAGGGCCCCAGAAAAGGCAAAAACACAGGCAAAGAATGAGCATGACATGATCCCCCCTTGACTACTTACAAAATAGTGTGTTAATATGGTGCAAGAGGTCTGGCTGCCCGCCCCCCCTTCCCCCTATCAGCTGCCAAGGGATCAGGACCCATTTCTGAGCTGCCTTTACCATTGCTCCCACATCAGGCATTTCAGTGCTTTCCACATCTCTCAGCCCATTTCCATATTTAATTACAGCTACAAGAGCGCTGTAATTTAATTGCTCTAACTTACAGTGAACACTGCAGAGAAAACCCACATCCTATAATTTTCTCATCTGCTGACTTTGCTTAAGATTTTATATGATACCAATATCTGCATTAGCATGAATCAGAAATCCCTGGTTTTGGGGTGCTTTTTACTTGCTGCATTAAATCCGAGTTATTTAAGTAGATTGAGAAGAAGCCCTAGTTGCTCTCATTCTATATACAATACAATATTTTAACCGGAAAATCCTTCTGCAATTACTTTACTACTTCCATATGAAACACATTGCTACCTCACAGCTGATGATATTATTCCAACAAAGCATATATTCCATTAGAAATCTCAGTTTATCAAAGCTGTGTTTTAGAGTGGTGGCATTTTTTTTTCTTCTATTGACTCTGTCATAGTGACTACATTTTTTGTTTGGTTTGTTTTGTTGCTGTGCTTTGGGGAAAGACTTGAACCTCATACTTCACATGGATATATAAGTAACTGCACCTTTTTTAGCAAAGCACTTAGATGAAGAGATTTTTGTGGAAACACACATAAAGGTTAAGTAATACCCTTAAGCGTATATGTTTAAGTGCTTTGCTAAAATAAACTCTACAAACTCTACTAACAATTCTGCATATAAGAATAAGAAAAAGAATAAATATAAAAGGCATCCTAAGAAATTTGCTTTTGAAAGTGTAAAAGACAAGTAAGCCCACAAGCAGAACAACAGTTGTACAAAAAACATTTGCCGTTTGGTGAAATATGTAGATCGCACTCTGAAGAGCTCAAATCTTGACACACTTCCAGTTTGGCTCCAACTGAGATACAATTCTTGGAAAGCGAGTACATTACAAAGGAGATACTTGAAGGAATATCCAGTAGGCTAAGAAGTCCTGCCAAAGACTTGGAGAACTGCTATTTACAATCTGATACAAATCAAGGCAAGAATCTATAAAGGTGTTTGGACACATTTTCACCATGCCCATTATCCTCCTAGTTAGCAAATAATGTTAATAAACATGTCTGCAGTCTTCCTCACCTGGGAGGAAAAAGTGGGGGGCTACAAGAGAAATCTACAGCAGAGAGACCTGGGTAAGAAATGGCAATGTCATCAATGTGATAATGTTGGAGGAAACGTTATCCTCTGTGCACAGCCTGCCATGCAACATTACTCATTTGGAAAAAGGCTATTTTTAATCAAGGAAAAGCACTTTAATCAAGGATAGAGTCAGTGATTCAAAAATTTCATGCAGGTGCATGTATTACTTGACTGAAAGCCTTCTCCCAACAGGTCAGAGCTGCAGAGCAATGTGCATGTCCCACTCCAAGAGCAGAGATAACCTCGAGGTGCCTGTATCAGGCTGATGTATTCTGGTTCCTGACACAGGGAGTTTCAAAGTCAGAACTTCCCCTGCTAATCTTCTTACTTGAGACAAATATTTGCTGTACCCTGAGCACACTCAATAAGATTCATGACATGCCAAGGAAGACACATGCATTAGGGACGTTGATTTGGTTTATTTGTTTTCTTTGTATTTTTCTAGCAGCACAAAGGAAATCAGCTGCAAATTCCATGACATCAGCACAGAGCCACTTCAGTGCGCAGGCAGAAATGAGTGTGTCACCAAGTCCTGGAGGGGAGCTCCACCCTCCTTGTCATGTCTCAGAGCTGCAGGAAGAGCCCATAATGGCCAAAGCAGAGAGCAGATTTCTTATTCTCTGGGGAATTAGCTTATTCCTATTGAACAACACTGAAATTAAGAAGAAAACAGTCAATGTGTCCTGGAGGACTCTGAGTCCTCCTCTCTCCACTGACTGTAGGAGGATTTTAAGGAGACTTCAGATGTCTAGAATGACACATACTGCATGCTTGAGGCAAACTACTGGGGTTTCAAGCTTGCTTTTGTGTTTGCTTCTCAGGGGACCCCTCACCTGCCAACAGACTTTCCCAGGATAGTCCTGTCTGTTTTCACTGCATCGCTCAGGATCACGGTACTCCTGGATGCAGCTACATCCCCAGGACGGCCTTTCCCCCCAGGTATCCTTCATATACTTCTTTAGCTTTCAGCCTTGCCCACTCAAGAGTGCCTCGCCTCCAGGATTGCCTCCCTGGGATTTAAGCAGCCAATACCCTCTAGTAAGTAGATACTAAAATAGGTCAAGAAATAAATTGCTCTCATTTAACATTCACTCCAAAAAATACAGCTGCATTTATTATGCAGCATATTGTTTCATATACTGTTTTGTTATAATAAGTCATGTTTAAAATGTCATGACATTTAAATCAACAGCAGTAAGAGGGAAATGCTGAAAAATAGCAAGATGATCAAAAAGGATTTGAAAAAGCCTAGCGAAACGTTATGGGCCAAATACTCATTACAGTAAAAATAAAGCCACAAGAAAGCTTAAAACTCATCTACGAGAAACCCACCGTAGAGAATCCCACTCTGCCCCTCCTGTGAGGTGTTCTCCATGTTGGGTCTCTTGAGTTACCACGATTGTCCCCAGGTTCAGTGGCTGAGGAGTAGTGCCACAACCAGCTAGGCAGCTGGGGCTGGCTGCGGCCAAGAGACTCATGCACCTGCAGCAGAGCACCCCTTGCAGGTTTAGCCTTTCTCTGTGCTGCCCTTTGCCACTGATCAACCGCAATACTCTGGAAAAGTACAGAATACATCACTGGAACTTATTAATGCCATTTGTCTCAGTGAGGAGCTATATTTCAATGCCTATGCTAAGTTATATGAATGAACTTTACATATAATGTAAAAACTTACTTTAATGTGGTCTCATAGCCTTTGAGGAGACACAGAGACTACCTACCATTGATGATCTACAGGCATAATGGCAGATTTTCATGAGGAAGACTTTTAATGTTCAAAAGAAAATAGCTCAGATCAGAGAAGCTACTCTGTTCCTCCAGATTCAGTGCTCATCTTTTATATCAGGCCTAGACCCATATGCCAGCATCCCTAACCGCTGCCTCTGTCCTCCCTCTCCCCCCACCAAGGGAAAAAAAAAGAACAACTGCAACAACAAAACAGATGGCCATGAAACGAAACATTAAACCCAATCCCAATACCTGAGCCGTACCATGAATATTTCACTGAGGCATGGGGTAGAAAAGACAACAAAATGACCTTTTCTAGCATCTAGGGATATCTAACCTTGTAATTGCTATAGACACACTGAAAACACACAAGAGGGAGACCAAGACTATTTAAAAGCAGCCGAGTATATTTTTAAAAATTAGTATCTCAATGTTCCCATTATAACCTGCCAATATGAATGACATTTACTCTTGCTCTAAGAAGTGAAAGAAACTCTAAAAGACAGATGGCATTAAGAATCTATTGATATTCCACTGACCTAGTGGCATAAGAACCAGACAAGCTTTGTCAAGGGCAAACACCCCAGAGTCTGCAAATTCATCTCTTAAAGTAGCAGTAAAGGGAAAAAAATTATCTTCAATGTCTAGAATATTTATAAAACCCAGTGGAGGCTTGCACTTCTTGATGTTATAATGCTACCATATAGATGGTTCTAGACCCAGATATGAGAGCAGAATTGGAATTGCATATGGTCAATCACCTCTTCCAGTTTTTTTTCCAGTCAATTAATACTCAAGAAGTTCACTTATGGCACATTGCATGGAAGTTGACCTAATATATTTTTTTTCTATTGTACAAACTTCACAAAGTTTTATTTTTGTTTTTTTTTTTTTTTTTTTTTTTTTTTTTTTTTTTTATCCTCAAAAAAATATGTAGNAGCAGAATATGGGTAACAGAAAATAATATATATAAAAAACAATAATATGGGTCTAAGATTCCGCTTGGGATGAATGGGCACAAGTGGTGTAAGCTGTGCAAGAGGTCCCTGCCACATTGCCTTCCCAGCATTAGTGGAAATACCCGCACAATGGAAGAGAAGGAAAAATGATGAACAGCGTGATGTCGCTCAAGCAGGCTCATTCATCCTGCAGATGAACCTCTTAACTCATATACTATATCAAATGAGAACAAAAAGTCCCAGACAAGGGGCCCAATATAGGAGCCCTTGTTTACTTGGCAGAACTCAGACTAGTACAACAGTGGCTTTTTCAGAGGGCAGAGTGGCACAGTCTGCCTTCACTTGGAAGAGGAAGAATCTATTTACTCCCATTCCAACCTGCAGTGTTGGCCTTCTGTTCAAATTCTTTTTCTGGGGTACAAGACCACAGTTTTACCCACATAATGCCCACACCGAAGAACAGGGATGGCATAATAGCCTGCGAATACAATATTCTGCAATTAATTTCAGTGAAGGGACTGTGAATTTGGGGAAGATTAATTTTAGCTGGATAGATTTTGCAGTTAATTAAGGCTGATAGCTTCTACTAGTAGGAAGGTGTTTTTGATGAAAATACATTGAAAATCTTATTAAACTGCCTAGGAAGAAAACAGTTGCCGTTGCTCATGCTACAGCCTCCCAGACATCCCCATGTTTCCACATAGGAATCATGAGTTGATAGCATTTGCATAACAATTATTATTTAATATGTAGTCTTCAGTATCATTCCTTTTGGACAGAATTAATATTCAAACCTTTGAGCACAGACATTTTCAAAACATTCATCTGGAAAAGTCACAGAAACTTTTTTTGTTTGCAATATTTTTGCAAGTTCTGTTCCGGTGAGGTGATGCCCTGGCAGCAGCTCACCACCTTCTCTCACTGTATCTCAGAGAACATGCTTCAGAGCTCCAGAAAATCCTACAATGCATGGATGGGGTGATCACATGAACACGGGGGACGGAGGGTAGGTAGGGTATGAAGGTGGGAAAAAGGACTCAAACATTCCCAGTTTTCAGAGACAAAAAGTAATTTAGTTTGCTTTCAGTTCAATCAGTCTGTTCATGCCTTAGGAAACAATGAGATCAACAGAAATGAAAGCAATTTTCAGCAGTTATGAATAAAACACATAGCTCAGGTAAGAAGAAGTCGTACATTAGTCCAGAAGCTCAATCAAATACTTGTGGATTGAATGTGCTGAGAATGGATCTAACTTGGGCTTGCTTCATCTCGATTTGCCAGACTAGGAATTTGCAGGTTTCCCCACTCATTCTTCAGGATGGGGTTGAATGAGGAATAGGTTGTATAACTTTGAGGAGGACTTGCAGAATAATTTAATAATTTTATTATTTATACAGAATTTGACAGAATTTGAAGTCAGAGCGGGGTACCTTGCAACCAGAACTTCTTCCACAGTAAGCCTACTGATAGATCTGATAGATTTTTCTCTCCTTTCTTTAGGTTTTTTTTTTTTTTTTTTAAGTAGCCATTAAGCAAAATCCACAAAAAATAATCACATTCCCAGTCTGTGTTTCCGGGGTTTAGCCTGTACTGAATCGTCGAAGGGTGCACAAGCTCTCCTCGTTCATTCTGACCCCTGAGCATTATTACATTACATTTAATTGCAGAAGACACTGTCTTCACAGCTTTATTTCTCATATGACATCTTGCGAATTGCTTTTAAGAAAAGCCATTTACACAACTTCTATATATATGTAAACTAGTACTCTAATGTCACATTCTTGTTTGCACATACCCTTGTAGTCATGTCAACTAATCCTAATGCAAAAAGCAAGTGGCCCTTCATATATTCCAGTTAGGAAACAGTAGCAGGGATTTTCATAAAACAAAAGTTTAACTGATACCATGTAAAAGCTGTTTCACTGGAAAATTGGCATCTTGCCCATCATCTTCCGAAGTTCAGTATCTTTGTCAGTGCTCATCTACTTGACTTCTTAATTGTCTATGTTCACTGACTGTATCAAATGGAGTTTTCTTTTTGCCTTTGCTCACTGTGTATTACATCTTTCAATCGGTATATAGAATTACTTACCACAATCTGCCATGCCAGATTTTCTAAGCATTAGTCTAATTAACTTAAGCTTGATAATTATGTTTCAGATATCATAACGGTATGCACAGAACTTGCAGATTATACTGTTGGCTTAGCTGTTTCTGATAACATTTTTCTCCTATTCTTACTTTTCACTTTTTCCATTTGCTTTTTCTCTTTCTGGACAGGGTGGGAGCACCAGAAGAGAGAGACAGTGCTGTTCTGTTTAAATGACTGGAAGAACAGCAAAAGCCAGCTGTTTCTAATAACAAGTCATCAAGGAAGTCAGTACAAATGAGAAGAGAAAAAAAATGCATGGATTTCCTCTTTTTATAAAAAATAAAAGATAAATACATCACTGAAGAAAGAAACTTGAGCTTCCGACAGTGGAAATGGTAGAGGATTCAACACCAAACCTACAGCACTCACCGGCCAATTATGAAAGTACTCAGACTTTCCACAGGTTTCTAGTCCGAGCTATTCTAATTATACGCCTGTTGGCGACAGCATGCCGCCAGGGAGGCAATAAATAAGTCATAACATGCATGGGACCTGGCACACATACCTTTTCAGCACAGAGAGATCATCCTTCACAAAGTGATGGAGGCCATCTGGGCAAATGAAATATGCAAGCCTGAGACCCCAAGAAAAAATAAATAGATGCAGAGGACACTTATGTCACAGTAATAAATAAAGGAAAGCAAAAGAAATCTGTAACAGGCTATAGATTTTTATTTGGTTTTCTGACATAAAACAACATTTCTTTTCAGTTTTGTCCAACTTGCATCAGTATTCTGCTCTCATGATGGAGAACCTATCTGGTATTGTTTGGTTTGCCTTTCTCCTGGATGACAGCAGGGATATTGTGTCCAACCATGCCAAATGTCCTCTGCCTGGTGGAAGATGGAACAGAGCCAGGAAGACCAGACCTCCTTTCCCTGCTCCCAAGAAACACAGATCTTTCTTGCTGCCTGGAGTCCAACAAGCCATATTCAGGTCCCAAAGGCAACCAGACCCCAATTTGGGTATTTGGGCTGCAAACCCACCAATGTTACCTCTGTGCCAAGAGCGCATTTGAGTTTTGTATACAGTCGTACTTAAGTGTTGTCACGTCCACTCAGAGAACCACACCAAATACTTTGCATTTTCTCTAGAGTTATTGATGAGGATTTAATCAGCTATGAAACTCTGAAAAACTGCTCAACTGCTCCTATTTTTAACACAGACTTTGTGGAGAAAAAGGACAGGAACAGGTGGTTTCTCTTGCTGAAGTTCCCCTCATTCAAGGCCTTATTTTCAGGCGACTGAAGGGCTGTCACCCTTGACAGAAAAGATTACCAGCAGTCAAGAAAGTAATCAAGGGTGGCCAGTACATAAATAAGCATAACATAAATCTGAATATTAGTAATTAGCATTTGATTCAATCAGACAAAGTGTTAGACCACTGTAGCAGCAATTCCTTATAGGAAACTATTTAACATTGCAATTATCTTTAATGAATTAACCTCAAAGTATGGCTGAGGTGCAACATCCTAAGAATCCCTTTGCTCATCTACAGTCCACTTGCAAATAATTTCACAAGTCTACCTCAATTAACATTTTTCTGTATTTCACACATGAGTAACTGCAGTACTGAAATATGCACTCCTTTTCCAATTTTAATAGCCGAGATACCTTATTTTTTTTATTCTACAAATGAAGGAAAATTATTTTCTGCTACTATCTCAAACCAATTAAAATTCCTTTTATATTGGCTTTGCATCTCTTCAATATATGTATGAACCAAAGGTCCTACATTTTTCACATAATAATTACTGGGAAATGATCTGCTATGAGGCACTCCAAAGACAAAGGCGTTTGCAATTAGCAAATATTAAAACTTGTTTTACACTTTCCATCACTATATTTTTAAAGAACATTTTTGGTTGAATGTTTCATATTAGGAAAAAAAACCTCCATCAGTGTAACACTAAACTACGTGAACTACAAAAACCTAAACTCGAAAAATGTGCAAGTTTATTGATAGGCCTCAAGGTTATTGATAGGCCTGGAGGGAAAGGAGAACACAATGCCCTACAGGCCACTACACAGTAATAGTTACACAAATAGCTATTGTAAAATAAAGAACACTTTTGTATAATACACCTAATACATTATGTAGCATGGGTATCATGACAGATACCTAACTGCACAATCTCAATAAATTATAAAGTGCCTCCAAGACGGTTTGAGACCGGACAACGACTTCCCAATCTGCATTGGGCAATGACTGGACCACATGACTTTCCTTTTGCTTTCCTTGGTTTTACTTTATCAGTGAGTGGAAAAGAGTAATGGTTTTAAATTTAAAGAGGGGAGATTTAGATTACATACTAGGAAAAAATTCTTTGCTGTGAGGGTGGTGAGACACTGGAACAGGTTGCCCAGGGAAGTTATGGCTGCCACATCCCTAGAAGTGTTCAAGGCCAGGTTGAATGGGGCCTTGAGCACTGTGGTTTAGTGGGAGGTATCCCTGCCCATGACAGGGGGCTTTGGACTAGATGATCTTTACGGTTCCTTCCAACTCTAACCATTCTATGATTTTCTGTGAATTGATAAAAAGACATAATGCCATTTAATATCATTCTTGCATTAATGGAAAAACATGGTGAGGAACCTCTTGGTTTGCACCGTAATTGTGGTAAAAGGAGCAACATTCTTGAACAGACTATAAATCTGACTATATTTTCCTTTTCACTGTGTGTTTGCAGCATTATTTCAGCATTAAGAAAAATGAACACATACGTAGATAACAGCATCCACGCAGCAATATGGCATAGCTGTTTTTCTTCTTGCAAGGATCCAATTTAATTTTATCATCAAACACCACACTGTACAAATTCCTATGTTCTATTCCTTACTGATTTTAACCTCAATTTAAAGCCAAGCATTCTGTGCTGTACAAATAATCTAGATCTTACTGCAGAAGAGTGCATTACCAGTAGAAAGACATGTTGGGGTACAGTACATGAGTCCTTCTCATATCAGGACTGGTGGATTTTCTTCTCCGTCTGAAGCACCCACTTGATGCCACAGAGCTTCACTGTCATTTCTTCTCTGAGCTACTGAGTAATATTATAATGAAGTTACACAGACATAACTTGCCCATATAGCTACACAGAGTTTATATTGTATATTAATTTTTATAACAAATAGGGACATGCATGGCCTATTTGGTTACTTGAGCAAATCTGTGCCCTGAAAGATGATGTTCTCATTAAGCAAAGCTGGAAGCCCAAATCTTATCTAAAGTGTTGTTTACTTTGCTGGCAGAACAGCCAGCGTACTACAGATCATAAACCTTTCACTGTTGCCACTCAAATTGAGGGTACCCCATAGCAAATTCTGAAAGCTTAAAAAAATTAAATAAAGCAGTGAGATGAGAACATATATTAATAACTGCTTAATTTAGCTAACATCATAAACTGACATTTCTAGATAGAATAAGTTTTTTTTCTTATCAAACCATTCCTCTTTAATATTCTATCAATTCTCAGAGAATACTGAGCATTATAACATATTACCTTTATCTGGATTTTTACCAGCCCTTGTTTTTTTATAGCATATTACACTTGGGAAAATCTAAATAGTAGTAGTTAAAAACAAACTTTGATATCATCCTATTTCCATTTATAACCAATACCACACTGCATTTATACATTACTCTGTTTTTAGTGCAAAACTTGTTTCAGGTCTTATTGTACTCATTCTTTGTCAAATGTTACTGGGCTCCTGGAATGGCTTTGATCCACTTGGCCAAGTCCGGGAGAAATTCTTTACACCATGGGCACTTTTATACCTGAGTAAACATCCAGGGCCAAACCTTTGTGTGGTGCTTCACCTGGGCTCACGCACCCTTCAGATGTCTATCTACACCTTCTTATGACTCAAGAACAAGCCAGGGCAAACCTAATTCCAGGAAAGAACTGGTAGGACTCCATCAGCTGCCTTACAGCCAGATTGAGACCACAGGGTAGCAGATCACTGCTTCCTATCACAGTTTACTGGAACTGCTATCTGAACTGACTTATTTGGTTTTTGGTTGGGTTTTTTTTTGTTTGTTTGTTTGCTTGCTTTTAAAATTTGCTTCAGATGACAGTGCCATGCACCTGGAGACATTTCAGAAGATAGCCCTGAGAACATTAGGAAAGCTATAAATACTGTGTTAGGGATTACTTCTGTGATACAGATCAACTTGAGAGCTTCAATCCTTCCAATTCATCTCTGGAGTTTTAGGGCATCAGTAAAAATTTGAATAAATACCATAAATTACATTACTGAGAAAAAAAACCTGTCCCAGTTCACAACTAAAAAGCCTCCTGAAAATTAACACTGTGAAGAATTTCATGTTCATTCATTATTAATGGGAGAGGGAAAGGCTAAGAATAATGTAAAGAAAGCAAAATAGTTTGTACCAGCTTGCTGCACTAAGCCTTTGCTTACCACATGAAGACAGATCTTGTGCTGATTTTGGCACCAGTAGGAAAAGGCTATTATCTCCAACACATCTAATAAGAGTCTAGGAAGGAAGGACATTTTCTCTAGATAGCAATTTTGTCAGTAAATCAGAAGCTGATTCATGTTCCCATTCAGCAGGGCATTTAAGTTCTCTCCTAATACTGAGCATATGCTTAAGATCTGTTTGAACTCACTTAAGCTGATCACTTGCTTAAATGCTAAAATGAGATTGCACTGAATACCAGTAGGCACATATATAATTAAAAAACCCCAAACCTTCTGAGCCTAACAAGCATAGCTAGCTGTGTGTTACTCATTGTCCACATTTAAGGGTAAGGACTCCTGCTTTAATTAAAGTGATTGAGTGAAAACATCTGAATGCTCACACATTATGCCAGTGAGCACAGTACAGAACAAGAAATTAAGTCATAGTGTGAGTCAGAAAACTGCGTGCAGAGCCGGATAAAAACTAGAGAAAGATTATGACAAATTCGTTTAAATTCTTCATGAAAATGTTATCTGCTACTTCAAAAATCAAACATTCTGACAAATTTTAGAAAAACACTTCCTTCATTCTTAGCATCCCTTCTCTGGTATCTTCAGGAGCTTCTCCTGTTATCAGACTTTCCCACTGTCATATTGCAATTGTGGCTAACGAACACTTAATATTATTTCTAGCATTCTTGTGCCTCAAGATATGCGTGATACTTAAGGGGTAATAGGAGATCCAGCAAAGGAGGACCACATCTTGCAGTGTTTACTCATAAGCATCGTTCTTATTCACTAGCATGTCCCTTGACCCACTGTGATAATTGGGGTCTGCAGGTCTTCCATAATTGTGAACTCAGCACAGGAAAATGTGAGGTTTCACGTAATAGTCTGGAAACCTGTAACAATAACTGTTCATAAAAACAAAACAGAAAAGGAGGAGCCTGAATTCATCCAAACAAGACAGCTTTGCATGTAAACTAAGAATTGTGATTAACACAGGATAAATTAGGAGTAGATTATAATTGGCACATTCACAATTACATTGAATTTGGGGAAAAAAAAAAAAAAAAAAAGGTAATTTCCACCTCACCAAACATGTCCCAGTGAGTGTGGGGAGAGTGCTCCTTTTTGCTCCAGACACCTAGTTTCAGTCACAACTATACTGAGGCCAGCACACTTGTTAGGACTATAATATGCTGCTATTGAAGGAAAATACGTCACCACCCTGGCCATCCTTCCCTGCCTTTGTGCATTTTTCCATTCTCCATTATGCTCTTCTCTTTCACTTCCGTCTTAATCTGATGCTGTGCAGCACCTAACACAACTGAAGAAGATACTTCATCCAACAATGGTGAGAGGAGAACAGAGAGGGGTCTGGCATTTTCACCGCAGGAAGCATGAATTTAGAAGAACCAACGCAGAATCAAGACGTGGTCTCTGCAGCACTGTTTCTTCTAACACAATGTGCCAAAAGCATATTCAGATTTAAAACCTATACCCCATTTAGCACTAATGTCAGAAGTGACATGTGGAGCTAATTAGATGCATTTGTCTGTGAGAAGAGGTATATTGCTTCCATCTCTATCTGCCACTATAAAGCTGCCACGCGAACTGAGATGAAAAATTCCTGCTGTTTCTGCATGCCTACAAAGGAAGTATCCAATATCCACCGGTCTTTTCTTTAAGGACGGATTTTTAGTACAGACTGAATGAAAAGAAAAATGATGCATTTGCATATTTCCCCCAGCAACTACTTGTGCATTAGATCAGCCCTTGGCCGCCTCAGCAAAGAGTAAAATCTTAACGGGGCTCGTCACAGAGCTGCAGATAAAATAAACAAATGCTGTCCTGCCAGGCAGCCGCTGCCATTCACATTTGAGCCACTGGTAAAAGGAGACCAGGGCACATCTTGCTGTTGGTTATTCTGCATTATCTGGGATAAGCCCTGGAGACAGCGGGGTAATTCTGGATTTGCAGAGCTGTAATGGGGCTTTGATCTAATGTCACAACAGGCACAGGCAGTGAGTCAGGCCCCAGCAGCAGCAGAATTCAACCCAGCTGGGGTCTGCTAAAGTCAGTGGAAAAACACCCATTGGCTTCAGTGGAAGTGAGTTCAGCATCTCAGTGCCAGCAGGGAAAGAAAAAAAAAAAAAAAATCTCAAAAGGTCATACAGAGGAAACATAAAGGGGAAATTGTTCCAAGGCACAAGGAGCTGCTTCAAATTTTTGTTCAGTCTGGCCTATCAGTTTGATTTTCAGCAGAGCAATGCATCTTACCATGCAGCCTCCCTTAACTAATTAGGCAGGAGCATGATCAGTTTTAAAGAAAATCATGGGTTTGTCTAGGGACAACTCAGTATTTCATTGCATCAGGCCCTGTTCTCTCATACTATTTTTTATTGATCAGAATACTTCAGGCTATTAAGTTTATTAATTAAATGATAATTTTTTTTCCTGGTGAGTATACAAGGAGATAAATGTCTTACAAATAAACTCAGAGCTTGCAGGCTGAGTCATGTGGTGATTTAGAAGTCATTTATCTTTTTCTCTCCCCCTCAGCAAAAAGTAATCATTGCCACAATGCTCTGCAAGTCTAATGTGGCTGTGAAATGTGCAACATAAAGAGGTATTTTTCATTTCCAGCACAATTATACCCAGCTTTTATGTTATACTGATTGGTAATTGCGATGCTAACAAGAGGATATGGATATCTGCTAATCCATTTAAGTACACACTGCCACCCTTCTGAAGTGGGGAGTGATCTGACCCTATTGGCTGAAGCCAACCTTTGTAGAGGCTGAATTTAGATTCAAATGTCTGTACTCTTCAAAGACATATGTTTGCATATGCCTGAATTTTCCAGCACTTCATTGCTGTTCTGAGACGGGTGTGGGGTTGACAGGTGATGCTTTAAAGCTGACAGACAGTAGCCCTTTGAAGAGTTTTCCCCCAGTGCTGTTTTTCCTGGGCTGAGCCACTGGAGAGCACATCAATGGGGAATAAGAGCCTTTTACCCCACCACCCACTCCAGAGCAAGCAGAGAAGCAAGTCACATGCTTGCTAAGCACATAGGGAAAATTTAACGATTCTTTGATCAAAGCCCAAATCAAACTGTGGGTGCCAACTGATACTACCTAGAAGGGCTGAGTAACAGCAGAAAAACAAAACAACAACAACAAAAAAAAATTATCCAGGAAGACCAAAATGAAGAAAAAAAAAAAGGAAAATAAAAAAAAAGGTGTAGGCTCACCCTGGAAGGGAGAGGAGGGTTGTCAGGAACACGAGGACCTGTTCAGATACAGCACTGGATGTAGTTCAACAACATGGAGAGCTCAATCTAAACAAAGCCTATAGACTGCAAAAAGGCCGCACAAAGCTCCCCCATACACATAGTTTTACTAAACGGTGGCAGAACTACTGCTTTAAGTGTTTGTAACACTGGGTGCACAGTGAAGATGAACCTATTCCAGAATCCCTTATATTCTTCTTGCTTCACCAACAGTACTTTGATTTAAATAGACCATCATCAGGATAAGCGTGTAGTGTCAGGGTAACAGCTGAAAGCCTGAGCAATCAGGAGATAAACATTGCAAGAGGGGGAAAATTGTATGAATTGAGAGCAGCCTAAATAATTAATCTGAGACTGGACTAGTGTTCTGCAACAAGACAAATGAGCAGCAGTTGACATCATCCATACGTAACTCTTCATAATTCCAGCAGCCCACAGGGTTTTCAGACCACAACAGGGGTAGAATAGCTGAAGAAGTGACATGGGCTCCTCCTGTGCTGAAAGCCCTCAAAGTTGTGCTTCGCTATTCTCAGTGAAAGTAGGTGAGTGCAAATAACAGACCACAATTTGTGCTCTTTGTCCTAAAAATCATAGCTTTTTGTTTCTTCAAGAATAATATGCTACAATATTCTTAGAAAGCAAGGTGCATTGCACAGCACAAAAAGGGATGCAGCAGCATATGGGAAAAGATCAGTGAACTTTTTGTGTGAAGACTGGACTCCAGTCTAGACCTCTTTTCCCAGGCCTTTCCCTTTGATATGGATTTGCCCAAGCCAAGACAGTCTAAAAAGCCTTCAGGATCTGCCCATACTTTTCTCATCCTTAGGTCACCTGCACTTTGAATACAAAATAGCAAATATTAGTTTCTTTTCTTTAATAGATTAGCGTTTACTAATCTATTAAAAATCACAACACTATTTCCCATTGATGATGCCCATGGTTTCAGGCAGGCTGAACATAAGCGTTGCATCCTCCTATGTTTGCAGTGTTGCTTTACTCATTTGGAACTGGAAGAAGGGCCGAGCAGAAAGCATCATAAAGAGGCAATGACAGCAAAGGCAGTGTTCACAGGAACATATTGTAAATGGTGGCATGAGAGTACAAGCTCAGGCCTCTGATTTTTTTATCCCCCTTTCTGCAAGCAAGCAGCTGCCCCAGTACCAGCCTACAGGTGGCTAAGGGACTGTTGATGTTGTTCCAGTAACACGTTTGACAGTAAGCTCAAGAGACCTTACTGATATCTTCCAGCTAGAAAGTAGGGCATGGTGTGTGTCATGTGTATGTGTTACTCTAACAAGTCCATCAGCTTTAAGCACAGATACCACATTCTCCACAAACCCACAACCATCACGCCACTGCTGGCAACATGCAGGTCAGGCAGCTCTGTGCACTCTAAAGCAGGCTGCTTCCATCAGAGCACCTCAGGGTATTTCTGCAATATCCCATCCTGCTCTCCAAAGCTGTTTACTTACTGCTCCAAGTCAACATCTGATACAGATTAAAAGAACCATAAAGTGTTTAAAGAAATCAAGACAATGAATGTCCTGTGACAGCTATGTTAAGAAACAGCAATGTTGCACTGAGTGCTAGTTTGTCAACCTTTGCTACTTATGCAATTCACAGCCAATTTAATTAAAAATATAACAGATCTGAAAGCTGCTAAAATGCTTGCAATGACTATCAGTCATTTGATAATGGTATGGAAGAGCCATTAGAAGTGAACTGTAAGCAAACTTTTTCAAGATTGAATAACAGGGGCATTACAGTTCCAGCCATTAATGTCACAGTTTTTAAAAAAATTAGTTGTCCACCTCAACCTAAAAACCAAGCATTTTTGTCTCACACACATTTACAATCAGAATGTGTTTATAAAAGGTACAGTAAATTTCATGGTTATGAGCTGCACATTTTGCATTCTGAATACCAAAACAGCCTCTGCTGACTCACTTCGTCATTTAGTTGATTTAATACAAAACTTTTTTCCTCCCCTTTTTCCGCTTGTTGCTAAGATGAATACTCTGTATTCATTAGTAATCAAATACAATAGCAAATGTAATATTGTTGCACAGATGAACTCTTTTTATTACCAACACCCTCATGTTTAAAATATTTCCTTTAAATAGTTGCCTCTTATTATTCTAGTTCAGCTCATGAGGGAAGTTCTGACAGCAACAGCTTGGACAAAGAATGCCAAATTAAATGACTGAAAAGCCCCCAAATTAACAGATAACTGGTTTCACCATTCTAATAAAGCCATGTTTAGCCATAGCCACAAGCCTTTGGGATTGCCATTGTGGGAAAGTGCTGGGAGAGAATCCTACTGCTGGTCTCGAGCAGAAACCATGCTCAACTGCTTTTGTCTGATCCCCTCAGCTTCGTAGCATGGATTGGTCTCAGAAAGTCTGCACAGCCCTGCAGGTCTTCCTGCTCGCAGAAGGTACCCACTAGATCAGAGACAGGCATTCACAAGTTGTGCAATCCTGCAGGTGTTGGAAGACCTCTGAGCTGTCAGAGGTTTGAAAAGGTGGAGACTCGGTCCCAGGAATGCACAACTGGGAGATGAGAACACTATTAACAGTGTCATTTGGCTGATCAGAGGTCTGCAAATCAAAGTTTTAATTTAATTCTGACTTGAACAAACAAAGCCACAGGTATTTGTTTTTTGAGATACCTTCTCAAATCTGTCTTCTAACTTGAGGACTTTGGATTACCTGCAAAGAGAGGCAAGCAGCTTGGTCTCAGAGCAGCTCAGGTGTTGTGCCCACAGCAAACTGCCATCACACAACTACAGATGTAAAAGGAAGCCTGCACTCCTGTGAGCCAGGACAGCCAGATGCAAAGCTCTCCTGGTGAGAGCTGAAATTTTCAAAATTGTCAAAAACATGAACCAAAGGAACACAAAAGAAAGCACTGACTTCCTTTGATCACATAGCTCCAAGAACAGAGATTTTTAACAATACTGTATTACAAAGTATACACATACATACACAGATACATGCAGAAATACATATTTATATGAGAAACAAGAGTTAATTAGCTTTGTGCTGGAGATTAACCCCTATTCATATAGGTCATAAGCCCTGTTTTGAAATTTATTTTATACATCACAGAATTATTATTTCTTGTTTAAAACTAGCCCAAATTACCTTCGTTACTGAAGCGTTGCAAAGTTAGAATATTTATACATATAACAGCAGATGCTGCTGTATCTCTGTACAATATAATACAACTTTATATCATATACTGCCTTTCATACCAACTGTATTCCCAAACACTGAACAGAATTAAATACAACAAAGCAGTGGATGCAGGCAGTACACAGTATAAATTATAGAAACCAGTGGTGTAAAGACACTGTATGATGAATAAATTAAGGCACTGAGCCATAAGGCCAATAAAAGAGTGAGAAAAAATTAAGAGGCATATGCAGATGAGAAAATCTACTTTAAAAAAAAAAAAAAGACTAAAGTTGAAGAGATGGAGAGTTGATGAGGCAGAAAGATACACGGAATCTGCTCCAGATGGTAGAATCAACAGCAAAGGCTCCTATACCAGAGTGGCAAGACTATGTACAAAGCAGCATGGGGTGGCTGCAGAGTCTGCAAAAAGACAGCAAGCAAAAGAAGGGGCTATATGCATCGCTGAGATGAATCACTGGTTTTGGAAACAAGGAGGGACCCTGAAAAGACAGAAGAAGTTTTTCCACGTACAGTCATGTAGCCTAATGTACAGACAAAGGAATCCTTTCACAGCCATAGTCTCAGGTGCTTTAGCCCTGGTGCTTGAGAAGCCTCTATTGCCTTGGCAGACTCAAGGATCAGAAGGGAACATATTACCATGTAGTCTGATAATCACTGATTTAGCAGCCAGAACAGAGAGAGATCTACATGAACCCACACAGAGAGTACACACGTGCACAATGAATTACTGATCCACACCACAAACATTGCATCAAAAGCATTTGCCTAAATGCACGGTTGACCTGACATCCCCGTAGTGCATACTAGAAATAAGCCACTACATACACGTTAGATTATCCTTAAGGGCTCCACATATTTTGTGTATAGAAATTGATCCCTAAAAATCCCCTGCTACCTGAGTAGTTTTTCGCACAGACTGAATTGATGGCACTAGTATCACCATATTATTTACTACTTTGAGAAGTCAAACATGACTGTGCTATGCTACCCTGTTTTTGAAAAATATTAATAAACAAACATCAAACAATCTCAAATTTAGCTCGTGGGCCTTAAGCTACGATACATGAGTGGCAAACTGACATAGATGTGTTGGCCAGAATTTACTCAGCTCTGAACTAAGTGGCAAAAGTGATGATAGTGCTACTTGAAATCACCAAGCACACATATTTGTGGATCCATTTCCCTCTGAAGTTGTCAGTGTGAGAATAGTGCTGAAAATAAACATCCCTCTGTCGACCTCCAATAAACAAGCCTGCACAACCTTTAGGCTTTCAGACTAGCAAGGTCTAGTGCTCACACAGCTTCCACAGTGACATCTTGAAGTCGAGAAATGACAGTAGTGAGTCATTTAAATCTTTTTCATCTCCTTTCCATACCCAGCTTTATTTCCTTCCTCTTCAACTCTAAGTCTCTGCCAGCCCACTCTCAAGATGATCCTGGGTTAGCAAAACAGGATGTAGCTACAGTCCTTGTACATGTGTATTTGCACACCTCAGAAGACCCAAACATAAAAATGCTGTGCTTCACATTCATCAGACAGATCCTATAAAGCTGTAAAGGAAAAGAAATTGAAGGGATTATTTGCCTAGGAATAAAGCTAAATGAAGTAGCAAGTGTTTATAAGACCAAGACCTAAACCTCTAGCTCCTACAATATGGAAACAGTCACTCTGGCACATCTGGGCATTCACTGGCCAGAAATGAGCTCAATTCTTATGGAGAAACCCAGTAAATAACCTACAGGCAATTTGAAAGCCCTCAAGACGGCGCACAGAAAAAGCCCAGGTCACTTACTGAATTAGTGGTGGGGCACTGTATGGTCTCTCTGGCATCAGCTATGGAAGGCAGTACGTGTAAGCTCTCCAGTGCACCCAAACAGAACAGCATGCAAATAATTTGTAGCAATATAGATTCACTATCCTGACTACCCCCTTCTAGCTTTTGAAGTTGGGCATTTCATTTTAACAACTAATGCTTTAGCCATCTTGGCATTATCACCTAATAAGATAAGTAAATAACTCAAACATTTTAGGTCAGATTAATTTTGTGCTCAGTTTTGAGGATGATGGGTCATTACAAAGACCTTGCATTACACAAATGCTATATGATGTGCTACTGGGTCATATTCACATCAACATGACAGCCCAGAATATGAAATGCAGTATGAATGCATGCAGTAAAACGCAACAAATCAAACATAAATAACTGGTCTTCAGGTTGAAGACAGGACAGTGCTAGTTTATATGAAACAGCCCTTGGAAAAAAGTCACATTATTCATTTATAATCCAACTTGGCATTTAAATAAACTTCAGTTAACTATTAACACTCGTATCATTAATTTGTTTTGCTTTTAACTTTCCAAATAAAATTGTCATTAGTGGACCACTGGATTGACTATTTACTGGCACAGTACCTTAAAGAGCATGCGTGTCCAATGCCTGTGCAATAAAAATACAGAACAACCCCATGATCAGATGAATTTTACATTTTCATAATGAATTTAGGATACTGTCAGTCACAACCCTCTGCTTGAAACATCATGCTGAGGTGCCAGCTGAGATCCCCAGACCGAACAGCACCTTGGGTTGTCAGAACAGTCCAGATCTGAACTTTTCGAAAAGGATTAGGTCTTCCTCTGAGTCATGGGCAAGAACACAACGCAGGTCCTTATGAAATTTAATGTAATCTGTACAAAACTACAGAAACAGTGCAATATTTATCAAATCTAGAACCCAGATACAGACAATTATGGCTAGGGCCGTGCTTAATTTGGAAAAAATAAATCAACCACAAATAATCCACTGTAGGTAACTTAGCTGCATTTATTCAACCTGATGGAGCAGAAAAAGCATTATTAAAAGAATTAGCACATCTCATCCTGAGATCTATTGGTATGTAACCAACTGGTGGGTGAGATCATGTAAGAATTGATTTTTCTGCCTTACTTAAAAAATAAGGTTATGTAGAGACTAAAAATCATTATCTGAGGTGTCCAGAAAGTCTGAAGCAAAACTAAATCATACCTACAATTCACTCAGTGTGTGTATACATCTGATAAAGGGGTGGTAAAAGCTGTTGTAAGAGAAATTACTAACTACTTTTTTTATTTTAATTTAAGGTAAATCACATATTTTGAAGACACTGCATCTAACATTAATTCATTTACTCACTAGGTCAATAAAAATTTCTGTAGCCGAGAGCTCTATTAAAAGTCCATAATGTTACCTTAATGGAGGAAAACTAATAGAGTTCTTTTGGAAGTTCTCCATAAAATTAATATTGTAGAATTTCAGTGCATGTCTTAAGTAGTTTAAATAGACATTTTTATTAACAGAGCTAATAATAGAATTAAACCAAATTAAAATAATTACTTTCTCTAAGAGGAAGTATTTACATTTGAAATATCCTAATGGAGTTTATTCTTAAAAGAATTTAGAAACAATGCTCATTATTCAACACTGTGGAGTGGGAATTGGCTATCTGGCATCCACGCACAGAAGATTTGCCAATTTGCAGCTAGTGTAGCACTTACTCGGAGCCTCTCTGTCTAAACCACTTTGCATGGCAGCTGTCCAGAACCTCGACCTGCAATACAATCCACCTCCTTGTCAAGAGCCCTCCTTGTTGGAAAGCATTAAACTCACCCAGCAAGGAAAATAAATAAATAAAAAGGCAATCTGGGTAATCCACAAGGCAGGTAACTGGGAAAAAAGCATTGTATCAGCTATCTGCTCATAGCATGTTTCCCAGGGTATTTCACCACTTATGATTATGCCCTTGGTTTATCCCAGGTTATGCTGTATTCCTTATTTCTGTGGCCAACCACTTACTGATGGTCTACACACATTTGCAGCTGAATGAAATCTTTATATTTCAATTGGAGTGGTTACTTGCTCGTAGGGTTAAAACATCCACCAGGCAATAAAGATGAGCTCAGCATGAGCCTTAGAGGATTGTCACAGTTTAAGACACAGACAGCATTCAAGGTGCTGGAAGGGGCACATCCTGCAAAACCAAGCACAGCACCAGAGGCAAGTTTTTGGCAAGCTCTTTTAGCTCACAGGATGGTGCAGAAAATGCCGTGCACTTTGCACAGCTAGAGGATACCCAGGCTCAGAGGCAAACTTGATGGGGTCGCAATCCTTAACTCCTATAGTGGGCAGAAAGCAGATTATGATGTAGTTACTTTGACCAAAAGCAGCCATAGAGCCTATGGCTGGAACTAAACCCCAGCAAACCACAGAAAAATTTTGCTTGGAGCTCACATGGGCACTTCTCAGGGAGTTTATGGAGAAAAGGGAAGCCCTGGCCTGAGAGAAGGGTATTGAAGTAAGTGTACCTTCTTACTGAACTCCATAGGCTTCTGATTTGTAAATGAGCAAGCTGATGAATTTCTGATGAAACCACTGTATATTTAATATCCAATTACTGTACACAGGCAATTGAAATTGATGCTTTTGGAGTTTTATTGCCCTATGAACATTATCACTGGTCTTAGGTTAGAGGAGTGCATTTTCTTGATGTGTCAGAATTGATTACAGAAGGCGTTACCAGCGCTGGTTTTGTACACCAGGGAAATGCACGCATGTGCCTTCCACAGCAATCACAAATTCACATCACGACACAGGGGCAAGGGGAAGATTGCTTGAGAGTGTGCTGTACGTGCAAGCACAACCTGACACAAGCCCCAGCACAGCTCCCAGGCTGGGTACCTTCATTAAAAGTTTGTCCCAAGAAGACAGCTCCTTTTTGGGCAAGTCGTGCCATCCAAACACTGACTTGCTGTGATGAAGAGAGCAGCTTATGCAAAAGTTATTTGTCATTGTGCAATCAATAACGATAACCAGATTTTGCTTCTTGTTATCGAGTTTGGTTGGAATAGGTATTGGCAGAGGCATAGTATCACATAATAGTTGCTGCCAATACTGGAAGGTTTCCTCCCCCTGCTCCAAAATGGCTTGCCAGGGAGTTAAAGCCCTTCCATAGTAGCTGGCAGCATTGTGGCCTTTAGAGAACAGACCAGAGACTGGAAACTATTTCAGCCATTACCTTACCAGACACATTAAAGGACTGGATCCAAAAGCCATAAAAGCTCCAGGAAACTTTTCGTAGTCTATAATGAGGTTTGTATCAGGCTCCAGGTCCCAAACGGCCATCCCTAGTTTCCGCATTCATGTTTGCTAAAATTACAAAATGTCCTTTCTTTCCAGAGAATCTTATCAGAAAATTGATCTCTTTATATATGAAGTCTTCAGCCAAGGTAAAGTCTTTTCAGGAGTTTTATGGTTGCCTATCATTCTTTTCAAAACCCTCCGGAAACTAGAAAATATGCTGATACCGTTTCTATGTTAAAAAGAATGGTTAAATAAAAGAAAAATATAGTTCTCAACTGTTTGCAAATATCCAGCCCTTTCTAGTTTCTTCGCCAAAAATGGCAAAGGTTAATAGCGAACAGGCAAAAAAATAATTCAGAATGACACAATTATTTACAGAAGTACCTATTTGAACATTATCTCACTCAGTTTCTTATTTATAAGACCCACAACTGTGCGCTCTCCATGTATTTAAATTAAATTATCTAATGCAAATGTTATATATGCACAGCTCAGCAAGACACTGTATTGTAACAACACACCTTATTCCACGTAAAAGCAGATTGCTAGTTCTGGGACTGTAAATGTGTCAGGCAATAATTTTATTGCTTTGCAGGTAGCAGAACACCCAATGTTCGTGTTCCCAGATGGTGATTGAGTGATAGTTTTTAATATTGTCTAATGATCATAAACGTGTGGGGTCTTGTGTTAGCATCTGGTTTACGGGTAAAGTCGCACACAGAAACTATTCACAAAACAAATAATCCCCTGCCCTCCAAAAGCTAGAATTAATAGAACAAGCATATGCTCTTTTATTACTGAATACAAAAGCAGGGCATGCTGCAAATATTTCTAGGTATGTTTTATGTAGTGTTACTAACTGAATGGATCATTGTTCAAGAAGTTCTTAGAAGTCACAAGGTCCAAAGAGGGGGAAACAGTTTGTCAGGAACATTGGAGGAAGCAAACAACCACAAAACTAAATCCTGTAATTCTGAGCGTGACTGACAAGGAGAGCTTTGCCTAAGGACAGCTTTAGCCAGTAATATGAAATGTCCAGGTAAGCTCAATATCTCCTGAAGGTAAAAGTGAAAACACTGTGTTGGTTATTCCATCCTTAAGGCTCATTTTTCAGCAATGAGCATCACACGACAAATAAGGCCTCAAGGATTATTAGAAGTCTCTTTACTTGGTCAGAGCTACATTTTAATTATAGATCTCCTCCTACAAAACCATATTAAACAGGCTCCACAGTGGGTTTTTCAACCTTTTCATATTTATTCCAGTATCTCAGAAATTGCACTACCTTTAAACTATTTTATTTTGGTCTATCCCTATTTTTTCCTGTGGGGCTGGACTTTTTCCTAGATACCTAGATTTTTCCAGATGTGTGTTTACAGCCCAGAGCCCGGTTTTTGGTATGACTTAGAAGTCATTGCCATTTGCAAGGCAGAGCAGCAGCTCTGCTCAGGGCTGAGAGTGTCCCAGTCCCCTATATCTCTGGCATCCAATATCTTGGTCCAACTCACACCTTTTGCTTGGTCACCCTGGAAAGAACGGGAAATATCTAAGCCCTGGTGCTGCAGAAACTGCTGCACTGCGGGTACGCAGAGGATGGAGAGGAATTTACTGTAACTATTTAACAGAGCACCAAGGGCATTGTGGCTATTTGCAGGCATTTAGAGGGGTATCAACTTGCATCCAAGAAGCTTGTGGAATCCAGATGAAGGATAAGACTGCAAATCTACTATTCTAGAGCACCAAGATACAGAAACGGAAATTCTCTGAGCAGGGGGCGTACACAAGGCTTGTGCACATGCATCCCTCATGCACCAAAAATCTCAGCTCAGCAAATCTTTTGCACCTGCGCCACAGGTACATTATAAAGATCTACCAAAGCAAGGAAGTTTAAGCACACCAGTACAGACTTGGCTAAGCACTGCAGAGAGCTGCAGGCCCTGTGAGTCTCTGCCACTCCTCAAAGCATATATTTCAGACAAGTTTCACAAGAGAAACAAAGTGTGGTTAATGCTATGAATAACATAGAGAACAGCCTTCAGCATTGTTTAAACTGTCACAAATCTACCTTTTTACCTGAAAGTGTACGGGACAACTGCTCTTCCACCTCAGCAGCAAATAGCCCTTCCTGTGTACTGCTTTCCACAGAAAGCAGATTTCTCAAAATGCCATAGCTGAGATTTGGATGAGACTCAGCATCTCTGTCCTTTAGACCCTAACATATGCATATATTCCCTTTCACACTCTCACCCCTGCAATTAATTGAAGTGACATATATTTTAACAAACTGGTTAATTGAACAGAGCTAAGTTGCAAAATTTAAGAAACTTGCCACATTTATATACATAGTAATGAGATCAATTACTTTCAGCTCATGTAGACGTATTGAGAACTAATGAGGTACTTAAAACGTGCATGGAGAAAGTCTACTTTCTATTTCCACGCTGTAACTTAGAGCTTGTTAGGGATTTAGCTCTTTATCAGTTTGAGCTATGGCACTTACATTGATAGAAGGCCTGTTAGCTGTGGCTCCCGACTGCATTAAAAAGTCTTTTAATGCAGTTTTGTAGTGGCATACATCTCATTATAGTGCAAAAATGGGCAAACACTGAAGACCACATTGTTGGAAAATACTTTGTCTGAGAACACAGCAAGCAGAAAGCTTGTCCTTTGAAGGATAACATCCACCTCACTCATAATTTAGATAAGTAATCCTGAGACCCTTATAATAAGGAAACCTTTATCATTTTTTAAAGCTATTAAAAAGACCTGCAAAGGTAAAGTGCCAAATTCTAGAACTGTTATCTTTATGGGTCACTTTTAACAACAAAACACTCTTTCTCACAATACAAAACACAGTGGTAATTTATTTCTTCAAAGAAATTGCACTGAGAGAACATCTACAACACGCTACACTTCATACACTGAGCTCTAGGTTATTACCTGGGAAGCCAATTTTCAGGCAGAGATTTCAACATCTGAGCACAGCCCTGGATACAGCTTCGGGCACATCCAAAATTTCTCATTAAGTTAGACATGCAATGAAAATGTTGAAAGTTGTTTAAGGGTGAGGAAAAAAGGGATATAGATATTATAAAGGGACAAGAAAGAACAGAAAGAAGTGGAGAAACCTTTGGCTCCGGCATGGGGAGTTATAGGTGAAGTCAGCCCAAGACAATCTCACCATACAGCAGGTCCCCATGTCCACTTTCTGCACAAGCACACTGGCAAAGCCACAGTAAAGCTTTAAATCTTGCTATCTGGCAGATAATAACAACTTCTTTTTAACTATAGCTCTAATCATGCTTTCTGCCTATTGAACCCCCTAGACATTTTTGTTCCCTGGCCCAGATATTAAATGGCACCCTTATGTATGGGGTAGCCTCACGCCTGAGGGCTGTCTTCTAGGCCAGTAAAACACCTTTCACTGAAGGACAGAAACTCCTTATCCATGGATGAAATGCCACCACATAGATATCTCAGCTTGGCTCCCTACGGCCATTCAGGTTACGAGGGACACTTCCACAGCATGACCAGAAGCTTCTGGTTTCCAAGATGCACAAAATATCCTTTTGCAGCTCTATGAGCCTAAAGCCTCCCCTTTCTGCCTTCAGTCGAAATTACTCAATAACTTTGATTTTACTCATGCATTTGCTGTTGTCTTCTGAAGTGTTCATTTACCACAAGAAAACATCTACCAGCACAGCATCCCTTCAAATACCCAGTCAACCCTGGCTGTAAGGCTCAAGGTATGAGACACAGTAACCACCTCTGCTTGGAGCAAAGGCTTTCAAATCTGACCTTCAGCTGCAAAGGGAAAAGAAGGGGAAAAACCACTTACCCAGCCACGTCTGAGTGAAATAAGCTCCCAGGCAGCAGGAGAGCAGCATGAAAAGCTAAGCTTGCTAAAGGAGGATTTAAATAGCTGGTGCGGGAGCCGGGTGTGATCCTACTGGGTTCACCTGGCTCCTGAGAAACGTTATTACCCAGCTTAAGTGAAAACACAACCTAATGTTGGGGTGTGTTGTCAGGAGGCAGCAAAGCAACTTATCCCTTAATTCACTCCAGCTGTGGGTTCATCCCCACCTGTGCTAGGATCACCCTTGGGTCTCACCAGTCACCTGGAATCAGAACAGACTTTTCCCTTAACTATCAGGCTAAATCAGCTCTGTGGGATATGTGGGCTTTGAGCTGGGCATCAGGGCTCACAGTTTGCAGCAAGAGTTTGGAGCAGGTATGTGGGTTCACCAGCTCTTCCTCCCTGCAGGAGATGGTAACCTACAGAATGGGGGAGAATGAGACAGCTGTAGGCTATGCCTTGCTTTGATTTTCCTTACACTCAGTATGCATATGCTTGTATGCAGTATGTTCAGCCTGAATATACTGCTTTCTGTAGCACTGGTCATACATTTGCTTGTCATTACAGTGCCTATAAGTAAATACAGAGAAATAAATAAGAATACTTAGCACTTTAAGCCCATTAAAGCATTGGCAAAGTTTCACATGAGATGGTCTTTAAAGCTTGATGTACAGCAATAAAATTAGTTCAGAAAGAGACAGCTGCATAAAAACAATGTATGCCTTCACATAAAACTGTGAAAAATATTTTGACTGGCACAGATTTTAAGGTAGGCTTATTTATTGGAGCTATGCTTCAGTAATTTACAAAATACAGAATCTGATAAACAGGAACGTCAGATGCTCACGGAGGGGAAGACCAATGTGCACTGATTTCAGCTGATGAGTTTGAAATCACGTTAGGCTCATATCAAAGATTTATACCCAATGTTGAGGAATGATCACACTTTACAGAAACTGACAGCTAACGAAGTAAAATTAATAATAAGTGGAGTAGGGGGCTGAAAAGATTATCTAAAAATATAATATGAAACAAATATCTAATAACTAAGGATTAATTCTTTTTTAAAAATCTAGAAGCATCATGTCTGAATAATATATATATTATATTAGATATATTTTTAAAATTGTGCTTCAGGGCTATGTGTGCCAGAAAAAAACATCCAATCTGTGTCTTTGATCCAGTTAGCAGTAATAGAAAACACTTTCCCAGAGAGTGATGCAAGAGAAAAACAGATTCATGAGAGCCTCCACTCCTTATTTATAGCTTTATGCAATTTTTATCTCATATCCTTCTTCCTGTCCTTTAATTGAAAAGCAAAATTTATACCTAAGAGCAACAGTGCAATGAGAGATAGTGCCTCTAGATTGGATTTGAGTCTCTGAAGTGAACTGAGTCACATGAATGATGCAGTGTTCTAGTTTTGGTGTGCTCTTTGCTATCTGGTTAATGATATCGTAAGACAAAGGCACCAGACCAGCAGTGGTAGGCTCTGCTCTAGATAGCTCTTTCTTACCCTGTTTTAAAGTGCTGACTGTACTGGACTCAATTCACACAGACCAAAGAAAAATAGGACGAGCTTGGAAATTGTAAAATGAGACAGAAACTTCATATTTTAAAACAAATATTAAAAGTGTATGTCTTTTAACAAGACCTTGGCCTTAAGAAAATAGATTGCTTTACCTTTTAATGTCAGACAAAATGTTTCAACTAGTCAATGACAATTTGTACTGGTTCTCCATTAATGCCTGGACTACCACTGAGCCTGTCTCACACAAGGAAGGTCTTCATGCGTTCTCTTAGTTGTTCATATAACAAATTCTCATTAAAAATTAAGCCTGTGCAGTCACCTTAAAGTCCATTTTTGTTTTGAGATGTACATACACATTAATTTGGATTATATTCCTCTAATTGCACAAATTAATTGCTCTCTTATGAATTGTATAGCACCTCATTTCTAAGGGTTTCTCTTGAAAGTATACTGAAAGGTCAAGAACACCATCAAATGCTGCCCTGTTCAACATGCTTTGAAGATTATAGTAATATCAAATTAGAAGCTTTTTTTCAATTAGCATATTTATAAGTTTTCCATTTTATGAATGAATAAGATCCTTTGGTATTTATTTACCCTGCCAAATGTGTGCATGTACCACCCAACTACTACTGTTAATTTTTTTATTGTTAGTTATTGTTAATAACTATTTCAGTTCACTGAGAACAACCATAATTTGGTGTTTTTCTCAGGCAAAGATCTGCCTGAAAGTTTACTCCCAGTGTCTGCAGCCTGAAAAGGACTCTTGGGACAGAAAAAGAATACCGATAAGCTGGTATTTAATGTCACAGATATTAGTAGTCCTCTATGCTTTTGTGCATTTTTTTTTTCATTAAAAAATGCCAACGTGTAAAGAAACTACCAAGGTACTGGGTACTCCGGGGTGACCGCTGTACGTAGCCACTAAGCAAAGGAGAGGCACAAAACCAATACATTTCTGAGTCTGCCAGAAGGCACATTTCTCTCATTCAGAAGTGTACAGATAATAGATTAGTATTCCAGGTATTGGTTGATTTTCAGCTCTTCTCTGAAAGCTACAGATGCACTTGTACCCCAGAGAGCAATCTAAGAGCAAGACTGTCAAGCTCCATCTTTGCTGTAGACTAATTACAAAACCTAGGAGCCTAGTTTGCAAAACTGGGCTTCCTTTGCTGCCTATCAATGATATTTTATGTATCTTAACAATATGGGGGATTTTTTTTTTTTATGGTAACAGATATGCTTAGTTTCTGTATCTCTTGGAAACAGCAAAACAGGACACCGAATATTTCCAGCACCATCAGGAGTAAATTACAGCTGGCAATGTGCTAAGTTTACCTCAAATCAACTACCTGCTGAAATCACAACAAGTTTGTTAATTTGAATTATACCTAAAATACAAATGTAAAAAGAAGAAAAGATTTAAAAAAGCAAAAACCAGTAGTGGTGAAATGAAGGTTTGGTTGTCATCTCTTGGGACAGAATCTCTCTCTAACACTCCAACACAAACATACATGGCTTTGATTGAAAGCCCATTGCTCTCAGGAAGATTTGATTACTTTCCAAACACAAGAAGGAAGCATCATTCCTCAAAAACCTGTCTTCCAGAACATACCTGGGGCTTTCACATCACCATTCATTTAGGGTAGCAACTCACAACCTAGTGTATTCCACAGCAACATCGTATCAAGCTTCATTTAGGGAATGGCTCATCTCTAAGTCTGTCTGCTGCTCGAGTGTGCCAAAAACTGCCCAGAGAAGTAGTGACTAGTTTAGTGATCAGATTTTAATATTCCTGAACTGCCAACACATCAACCCTTTCACTGGATTGGATCCGCATGTGCACTACAGAGCCATTACTGTATCTACTTGTACATCCTCAGGCATGTTCTGTGTTGATTTGCTCCCTGCCTTGGATGTAGTATCTCCTTGGAACAGAAAGAGCTAATTACAAATATAAATAACAACCCTCAAGGCAGATTTTTGTTGAACCTACTAACATTTAGCATATATGTGGCTTCCACATCTCAGCTTGAAGAATCACAAATGTATTACTGAGTGTTGGTAAAACTCTTCAGATTTGTTTATATTCTTTACATTCACATCCAACTGAACCAAATCTCCTTTGGTAGGATCTGTCTTCCTCCCTCAGTGATGTCAATATAACGATCACTCACTACCAAGGGAAACATGAGTCAGGTGTCTCAATAGAATTGTTTCATTAAAACTTTCTTTATCGTCCCAGAAAATTCAGGAAAAAGTGAAATTTCATCCATTGCTCAGCTACAACTAACTGTGACACAACTTCTAATTGATCTTGACATTTGAGAACTTCACAAGACGGCAAATTACTAGGAGGACCTATAAGTCCGCCAGGTTAAGAGAAGTCAAATAGTGAATTAGCAAGAAGGGCAACACAGCCAAAAGTATGTAAATTAGGAATTGTATTTAAGCCAACATACTGCATTATGCATGAAAAGGTGAGTAATAGCAAATAGCTTAAGAAATCTTTCTACAATTAATGAATCCTAAATAGCTTTATTAATGTAGGTCAAATCCCATCTTCTTGTGGGAATTTGACATTTACTAATATGCCCCTGCATGAATTATTCAAAGAAGATGTATTTTATATATAGAGAGAATTGTACTGAGTATGTTCCTCACAAAGGCTGCATTATACTTGTATTACAAAAGCTACAGGGGCTACTTGATTTCTGATCCAATAATCATTAATTAAATAATATTTAAATCATACTCTAATATATCTAAATCCAAATGTTACGCAGAAGTTTGCGAGACATTATTTATTTTTGTCTGTAGCACAATGTCATCACCCATCACAGAACAGGTATTCAAATTCTGTCTTTTGTTCTTATAGAATATAAACCTAGTATCAATTCCCACTGTGAAGAAAAACTATGATTAGTAATTAAATTACAGTGCATTAAACTTACTTAACTTAACTTCACCAGCTGGGAAAATTCTATGCCCATGGGCTTAACAATAACTCCTAATCTTGCTGTTGCCTGTACCTATTTTTTTAAGTTGTATTATAATTTTCTTTATTGGAATTTCATTAAAAATGGTAATGTCATTACTCCCGTTAATGCTTAAAACCAACACCATAATCCTGAATTTTAATTAGTGATTATAATTAATCATTATTTCATTAATGAAATGTTTAGTTGCTAATTGTCTTTGAGCACCCCAGTCCCTAGGCTTATAAGCATTTCACAACATTTAATTTCTCAGTTTCTGATTGAGTGGAACCATCAACCTTATTCACATTTAACACTTTCATGTGGCACAGTACTTTAGGCCTTTTATTCACTATTTACACCTGCTCAAATGGATGGCTTCAAGTCCTAATTAGTGTTTCATTAATGGAGAAACAAATGCCTCAGGTATGCAGCAGACAACACAAAGATATCTGGGAGGTAAAGCTAGTTTCTCCAGGGCTTTTTCCACTCACTCTGTTGTAACTTTAGATCTTAATTTTTCACAGTTCCAACACCAACAGGTCTTGGTTCATCTGCCTGACGTTTGGGCAAGACAAGGAATGGCTGCGATTAGCACCTGTGCTCCCTTCAGGGGGAGAGTGAGCACCGGAGGGTCCCACGGTTTTCATGGTCAAATGTACCCCTGCCTACAACAGCTGAGGTGTTTGGAATTAAGTAGGATGATCCTGGGTCAGCCTGGGTAGATGCAAAGACATGTAGACAGGGTGAAGATGTGATCTGCTTTTAGAAAACCTGGCTCAGCCACAGGAAGACTGCAAGGAGGAACGTGCCAGTGTGACACCTGGGATCTGCATACCATGAATTTTAAAAGATAAAATACAACGTGCAAAATTTTGCAACATGTAACTTACTGAACTATGCTTATAAAAATGTCTACCAGCTCTCTCTTGGGATTAATTAAAAACTGATGTTGGCTAGCCAATGGCTGAGATAACGAACTGCCTTTTGCTGTTGTCAGGGGGTTGGAGGGTACAAGAACCAAAGGATTCAAATTAAATGGCTTTAAGTTTATGTGTGTGCTGGGAGAGAATTAACCTCTCAGTGGCTGCACTGGACTTGGGTAAAACCACAGGAGAGGTAAATGCAAATCCCTCTAGCCCAGGACCCGTCTCCATCAGTGACTGCTAGTGAGTCCCAAGGAAAACACCGAAGAAAAGGATCAGCATACGTTGACTTGTCCCCAAACTCTTCCCCCATTCTGGTTTTCCTGAACCAGGCTCCTTTTACAACTCATAAAAGTCTAAAAGTGATTTATAGTTATTATACATATAGTACAGACAAGAGTACTATGCATTAGACATGGTCCTAAATACAACAAAACAAAGCTTTAGAGATGATCGCAAGTCACGGTGATAATTGTTTCTTGAAGCTGTGAGGCTGTGTAACAATTGGCTCACTGATGAACTAATATATCACTGCTAACACTAATATATTAACCTTTAATTTGTAAATGGAACTCAGTATGGAGTGTAGCCAATTTGATCTGCAAAAGGGGCTGTGAATCTCACAAGGAATGACTGATGTTCTGCGTCACCATTTCCTGAGCTAAGGTTCACAGGTTACTGACAGCCTGTGCAGCCCTTGCTGGAAACCTTATCTGGTCCACAGAGACATAAGACCCCTTGGGTATTTCTAATTTAATGTTCCTTGGTAAGGCCGCATGCTTTCCATAAGAAATTATGAGGACTAACAGATGGATGCTGGCCCAGAAGACTAGAAAGCTGGAGTTCTGGGTTTATGCTGAGCCAACATTCACTGTGTAAATTCTTGGAAATTCAAAATAAGAATTAACCTGAAGTTTTGGTGAAAATCTGATATTTTTGTTCCTGCACGGATCTTCTTATACCAGAAGTAAACCAACAGATTTACATAGCATTTTTAAACACTGTATTTTTTGGTAAAACAATAAAAGTGTATTCCTTTAAGTTATGCAACTTAAATGCCTACTTATCTTGCAAATACACTCACACAGAGCATTCTCAGGGTGGGGGAAAATATTTTTGTAAATTATTTTCTGCTAATTTTACACTGACTATGTTTAAAATGCCTAATTGTATGCAGTCTGTTACAATGAGGCACAAAGGACATATTTTCTCCTTTTCAGAACATGATGCTAGATATTTGATGGCTACCCAAGAGAGCGTCAGTGAAAATGTCTAGAAATATGGTGGGATTTACACATAAAGAAGGGCTGGATTTTGAAAGAAGGCACATGTTGCTCAGGGAGGCACCTCCCTGAGTCAGTCAGTGCTCGAGTCCATTGGCACAAGTTGAAGTTGGAGTATTTGTCTTACAGCTGAAGGTTCAGAATACAAATCTTGGTCCCAATGCACTCAAGGACAAGAACTGCACGAAATACAGTAACAGAAAATAGACTTCCTCATGGTTCACCATCTGGATATTATCTAATTATTAATTAGAAGACAGAAGATAGGAGGGAAGCCATCTCTCCGTAAGGTGTGGTCTACCCCTAGGAATATCTGACAACGCATACATTCAAAACCATGATATTTGGAGACAAGGGCATGTAATTGAGATTTATACCATATTTTCTTGGCTGCACAGGAAATAAACAAGCAGAAAGCCAAGAGCATTTTTCTGTGTTACGGTAGCTGAAGGATGATAGAAGTACATTTCTACTTACTGCACCTCTAAGAGCAACTGGGATGCTGTGCTCCGTATAATGTTATGTTACTAATGTAGTACTTGATTCAGTGAGAGAAATTCTTAAAAGATCATTTTGAAGCAGATGGGGGATCAATAGTTTCCTGTACAGTCTGTACTCTCTATAGACCAAATAGTATTCATACATCTGAAGTTTAGCAGATGGTGTTTTTGCATTAATTTTCTAAACTACCAACTGTAGGATACTCTGTTTTCAGAAAACCAGTTGCCTTAAGGCTTGAATTTTTAAAAGTATTTCAAATGTTTCATGTGTTGTAAGCACACCTCTTTCTCAGGTTTTCTCTCCCAAAGGTGCCGTTCTGATTTTGGATCTCGAAAAAATGAATTGGCAACAGGCTCAGAAGTGCAGGTTCATACTATGTTTGTAACAGGAGGGTGCAATATGGCAACAGCATTTCACCAAAGGGCTTTTGCTCCACTCTGGCCATGTAGCCATCCCTTCTGCCATCGCACCACTTTGCTGCTTAGAAGGAAACCAAACTGGTGGGTGGAAAGTGCAATAAAACCATTCCACATACTCACAAGTTGCCACTTGCTTCTGTTTCAAATCAGTCTCCAAAGCCCACTCCACACTTGGAGCACCTGTTTTCATCTATCTGCACTTCCTTTCTGATTTAAATTATTTATGTAAACAAAAGAAAACTTGAGGAATTATGAAAAGGCATAGCGCCTTGAATATTTTAGAGATACTGGATTCTTTTTTTTTGGACCGCTATCACAAGCAACACTTTTGAAAATTTGACTGTAAGTACACCTATCAGGGAATAAAAAATTGAATGAAGGTCACTGTCTCAGATTTTGAGTTCCTAAAGAACCCCCCAAAACCAAGAAGTCTTTGATCTGCACCAAAGGGGGAGAATAAGAAAACTTCAAAGAAGAATAAAAATCCTCCTACTTTGCACCTGTCTTAACTGCAGTCAGTGTGTATTATTTATCATCCTCACCTCACTTCTGCATTGCTCTAAGCATGCCGAAGTCATTCAATTTAGCTTTTCAGTTTGGTCAGCCTGCCAGGAAGGAGTAATCTTGCCTTCACCTTCCCTAGCCCTCTTCTGAACGTAAATATAGTGTGACTGCTAATTTGTTGATTTATACAAGGTTTAATCCACTAGAGACATAAAATATTAAAGGAATCTTTCTTCAGTAAATTTACAGCTAAATAAAATCGTAGCTCTCAAGACTTGCAAGAAACTAGAGTGACATTTTATTTGATTGAAATGCATTTTCTGATTCAGTGAGGTGGACTGACATGGGCAGCTTGCTTATTTAAACCACAGCATATGCAGTGTGTTTGGATGGTATCTTCCTGAGAGAGAAAATTTGTTTCCATATTTCACAGAATAATGTAGCTAACACCTTCATCTTCTCTTTTATTGTTACTACTAAATAATTGCAATGAAATAACAGATATTTTCTGCTATAATTAATGTGAAATAATTAAGACAAAACCCTGAATTAGTGCAACATGGAAGCTTGGCTGAGTTTGGTTGAAAATACATCCCCAAACACCCTGGAAAACCTTGAAATAAGATCTCTCCTTCTTCCTCCCAGTTTTAATGGAACTCTAATGGAGTTGGTATCCCTGTCTACAGCAAAGACAAAACTATGGTATAAATACCCCAAAGACTAGGTAAATGAGATTAAGTTTCCTGCAGCACATCTCCAAACACTATTTCTATTAGTGTAAAATTTCGCAACCACCAATTGTCTAAGCAGCACATCATGAAGAAAAAAAAATATTTCCACCTGCATATTTCACATTGGAGGGAAAGCCAGACAAGGCATAGAAAAAATAATTTGATTTTAAAACCATTAATTTAATCCCAAGTGTGTTCCTGTCCATTTTTATTTTCATGCTTTATTTTATTTTTTATCAAGTGTCATTTTGATTTCCTGAGTGCATTACAAGGGTCAAACAAAGCATTTTTACCTGTGTACACCTAGCATTGTACAGGGTTATAAGCAACCACTGTTTAAAAAGAAAGAAAATAAATATGGGGCTATATTTCTTTGAGTGAGAGAGGATGAGGAAATGGCCTATAGATTTAACTCCCCCCCTAACAAAAATGGACCATAGAATATAATTTGTGAACTCCAGAAATTCTGTTATATAAGTGCTCTGCAGATTTTTGGCAATTTCTCTACTGGAATAGTTTGGTTAGATGCTTGGTTTGGGTTCTGCAACACAATAGAAGATTTGGGTAATTGGGATTTTTGAAAATTCAGTCCCTTACTTAAATGCCTAAAAATAAGATTAAAGGATGAATCAAGTACCTCTATTAGTTTTGTTGGAACACATTATTTAAGTGTATTGGAAAAATATACTGAAATGAGAGTGTGAGCTCAATGAACATTAAAATATGCAGATTATCAATGGGTAAACTAACAGCTTCCATTTTTAAAGATATTTATTGAAGAGTCTGCTTTTAAAACTGGTTATTTTCAATAAGATATGTAATTCCTATTAGAATTAAATATTTTTTTTATGTTTTAGCTTGAAATCAGAGTTGTTCTTTAGCATGGTTTGGAGGCCCTTATTGACAACATTAAAAATGATTAAATATTTTAAATCTCCATGTAAGGTTTTCTAGGTATAATCATAGTGCGGGTTTGCTGATTTTCAGCCTACAAGGTAGAACACCCAGTCCTTGAAGAATCCTACAAATCCTATGTTTTCTATGCTATTTTCAGAATCTCACAGTTCCTGAAGCCCCAAACTTTGCAGTACTGCAGAGAATCTATTCAAAGTATATCTGCATTGCTCAAGATAATCTCTTTGATGTAACAAAACTAAACCACAAAACAAAAGAAAGGTCTGCTCTCTCTGAGGTTTTTTAAAAAGAGGATTAAAAAATTACCATCTTTAGCTGCTCTTCTAATAGCAAGCCTGCATCAGAAGGAATAATCTGCCTTATGTCTTCATCACTGAAACAAGAGTGTGTCCTTAAAGATATAGCTCCGTGGATATAATCTGATTTACAACTGAGACCACTCAAAACTTTACTGTTAGCTTTAAAAACTTGCCACAGGTGAAGATCATGTTGCCACACTTCTGCAGGCACCAAAAGCCCTGGCACTGTCCCTGATGAAACTCAACTTCAGCTGATGACACTTTCAGCCATGCTGCTGTGACACGCTGATATTTCCCAAAATGCTGGGCACTAGGAAATATTTAACCCTTCTCTCATCTCTACATCAGGATTGGCACTATCGGCTGAGATAGAGCTGGCTTTCTCATTGGTGGCTGGTATAGCCCTGTGTTTTGGATTTGGGATGAGAATGGTGTTGATAGACCACTAATACTTTCAGTTGTTGCTAAGTAGGCAGGGCCTTTTTTGCTCCTCGTAACACCTTCCTCGTACCTCACCTTGCCTTGATGAGATGCTGCAGCCTGCTGCAACTCTGAGGAACCTCATTTCAACCCTTCCGTGATCCCATACTCCTCCCAAATTTAAGTCTTACTAGCCCCAAATTCATCTTCATTTCACTTAATGCAGATTCCTACTGTGGGATGCTCCAGCCATATATCTACATACAGAGGGGATGCCAACTTGCTTTATCAGACACTTCAGCTATCTACAGGGGTCTACTACAAGGCAATGAAATTGCAAATACATATGTTACAACCCAGTTCTCAGCTGTTGAGGATCTTGAAACTCTCTGAAAATTCAGTTGCAAAATTACATGAGTTCCAAGCACTAGCTTCTGCTATCAGTGCTTTCATTGCACTTCTCATTCAACCAGTGATCTATTTTTTTCTCTCGAAGCCTTCCTTTCCTACTGCTACTACCACCAAGCCATAGCTTGGTCTGACGCTCTTTCTAACTTTGTCCATCACCTACTTATGTACAGTACTGCAGCAAAAATGGTTGGAACATCCAACTTTTGGGGGTTCTTCCAATGGAATTTATCCTCCAAGAGACAAATTTGATTTATGAACTGCAGACTTTACACCTGACTTCAGACTTTACACCTGACAACAGACTTCAACTCTGTTTTGGCATGCCCCTCATACATTCAATATTCCTTCCCTTCACTTATCCTTGCAGTTGTTGAGTTTATAAATCCTAATCTGTCTCTCTGGGATGGTGAGGTTATATTGCGACCTGTGTGCTTCTCTGGCTCTCTTGAGATTCATATCTTTTATTAACTGTTTGCAAAAACATGAGATTGGAAAAAAGCCTTAATGCGGGGCCATGGATTAATCATAGATATCAAAGCTCCTTTTTAAAATGGATAGCAACATAGCATATACACACACACTGCAGTTAAAACTTCAACTGCATTACTAAATTACTTTTTCCATTTATATATAAATTATGCATCTAAACAGAAGTGTTAATAATTTAAGTTATTAAGTTTCTCAGCTAACATCAGATCTTAATGAGTCTTTAGTATAACTGTAAAGTATAAGTAGATTGATTAGAATGTGTAAATTTATTATATGTCTTTTCAGCTCTTAGTACAAAGTGAAAATTTGTTTTTTGTTTGTTTGGGGAATTTAGGTATCCCAATCACCGTGTGTACTTGAAATTTTGTTGTTATTTTCACTTACTAGCAACAAACAGGAAGGAACAGAGACATATATTTAAATAAATTCAGAATTTTACCAGTAACAAGTTTTGGACATGCTCGGGACTTTCACTGTGAAATAGGCTCTGAGTGAATGAAGTAAAGATTTACTGCTATGGAACCAGCTGCAAGGAAATGCTCTCAGGCAAACCAGTTTATCACCATTGAGTCAGAATCAGGACCCCAGGTTCACCTACAATGGGGAAATAATGATGATGGAAAAAAGTCACTGATCTTAAAACTGGAAAACTGTTTTGAACGTTACTTCCTTTGCCTTCACAAATACAGTTAACCCAATAGTCATATGTTCCTTCTTTGCTTCCTGACCAACAACAGACACCACCTACTTGTCTGCTTGCAGTGGACCTTCTTTTATTTGCATATCACATATTTCTAATTGGCCTTTATTCAGCTGTGAGTTTTATCTGGGGGTGGAGAGAGCATTAAATACAAATACACAAATGTCGCGCTTTGAAAAAAAACTTACAGGCGTGGTTCAACAAAAAAAGTTGAGAGCAGGCCTGCTCTTCTTACAGTCAGAAAGTTGAACAGGGGTCTAGTATATATGATTATATAGGTACATGTGCACCTTGCTAATGCTGTACCCCATCCTGGCCAGCTACAGCCTCATGCTCTGAGGAACGGTGATTTGCCTTTCAAAAGGACCAGTGAGGTCTGGAGACACTTGAAAATGAGGAAGCACCTCGATGGTGTTGCGGATGGGCACAACTGGTCCTGCCATCCTCTAAAAGATCACCAGCTGATGGGAATAAACCCCCTAAGCTATGGTAAAGGTGACATCGAACAGTCTGTAATGGAAATGGCTCAGCCAGATGAGGCACTTGAGCCTGGTTCTGTATCCCTGAAGACACAGCATAGTCCCAGATCGCATTTTGCATTTTTGTATTTGCTCAGTTGGACCAAGTCCTTTTTGCTCCCCCTCCAGGCAGGACTATGGCTCTGGGAGACTCAGGTCCTTCTGTTTTCCTCTCTCCAGCCAGTCCTGCAGGTTCCACACCCCTCTTTGGAAGCAGCTTCTCTCACAGCATCCAAAAATATACATGGGGTTTTATTGCCTTTGTACATCTAAGGAATTTTCTTGGACTTGTAAGTTGTATTCTTCTGTATAAAGCCCTCAGTGAACTGTAAGAACCTTTGTTCCCCAGCCCTGCTTCACTTGCTACTGATACTGCTGAAATTTCAGAGATTCATTTTTCATCCTCTGCTTTCAATACTTTTTTTTCCCAGCAGTTTTGAAAAGACATGACTATGGAAGGTTTCTAGATACTGCTCTTCCAGTTTAAAAGCTTTTCTCATCTCTTTAGTGCTTGATTTTCTTTCCACAATGTGAGAATTACACAAAAAAACCCACCCTCTCTTGAAGAATATGTATGTGTACACACAGAAATACATCTGTAAGTGAGGAAATGAACTGCACTCATAGTGTGTGTGTATGACGTTGTCTAAACTAAATTCTCTTTGACAGAGGGAGTCCAGCTTCAGGGGAAAAAAGGAACAGTAACTGTTAACATAAGGTGCTCAGCATTTCCATATGAATTATGAAGAGTGACTATTATCATCCAAACAAGAGAAAAGTGTCAGCCTTCACCATATATAGATAAATGTTTTAATCTGAAAATTTTACTAGGAAGTTTCCAAAAAACAAATATGTCCCTTTGTCAATGTCCACCTTCGTTCACAACGCCCAGCTTCACAAATAAACTTTCTGAAGCCATGAGGTACCAATCATCAAGTGAGCACAGTCCCAAGACTTTGCTGAGCTATGACATTACAGTGAAATTCAGATGCAGTCTAATGTTAGAGGACATCAGCCCTCAGATAAAAAATTATGTGCATGTCTCCTCCTAAATTACAGGAAAGATGTGATATCTGCCTCATCAAACAGTAAGAAGATCCTAGAGGCTGAGCTACTGCAGTTAATGAGGCAGTTTCAGACCAAGCACCCTAACCTAAGAGGTCACAAACTGAAAATGTGCCCATAATTTGCCAATTTTTTAATTTAATATTTCAATTAAAACCCCTCCTTTGCAGATCTCTTGCAGATCAGAGCACTTTGATCCCATCAGGGAACGTAAGTGTGGCTCTGTCATACGTGAGCAGGCCCCTCACGCGGCGTTGCTGAGCAAAAGGCACAGCCTGGCTTGCGATTGCAGTGCTGTGGCAAAGAGCGGCGTGGAAACTTGGATCTGGGAACAACTCAATGACAGTCATGTTCTTCAAAAAAGAATGAATCTGTCCTTGCCAGTGTTGACAAATTTCTGACTCAAAAGTTCCTCTGGGAGACTGCTTTGCTTCCTCTCTGAGGCTTAATGGAGGTTATTAACAAAAAGTGCTTTTTGTTGCTTTTGTTCCCACACCTAATCCTTTGCTGGGTAGACAGCACTCATTACCCAAATGTCAGGGATTTCCAGTCACAAAGTCTCTGCTACAGCACAATCCTAAAGCAGCAGACACTAATTTGGGGGTCAGTCTGTAATTCAAGGGGACCTGTTTTCCCACTTTCCAGAACAGAAGTACAGGGAGACCCTGTCACGGCCACTCTCAGCGCTCTGCTGAAGCTGCTCAGCACAGGGCAGCAGTTCCACGGGGTGAGAAATGTGAGCCCTCACCAACACGCAAATCACAGCCTTCCACCACCATCATTTCCGAAAGTCAGGAGAGCCAGTGTGGCTCCAAAACTGCTTCCACCCTCCACAGTTCGATTATGCACCACCTAATTCTATTGTTTGTCTCAAATACAGTGATTCAAAGTTTCACTATGTGTCCCCTCCTGCCCTTTCTTTGGAGGAATAGTGAATAACTATCTCATATTCACCCTGTCCACCGTTATCCTATGATTTTCCAAATGGACAACCTTAACGCGTTTCGTCTGCCTTCCTGGGGAAGTCATGGATTTTCCTGAAGCTGTTTGGTCAAAAGGATTACATCCAAAAAATTCAATTCTGTACCGAACCCAAAGAAAATAAATGCAATATGCCCAAGAGGAGGTTTTGTTTCTAGAAAGCTATGGGTTCTGGGAAGAAAAAGGAAGGAACATTATAACGGATGCTGCATTTCAACATTAATTATATCAAAAAAGTTTCTGTGTTCTTCTGCAGTTTCACATCTTCGTGGTGTGTCCCAACCACAACACAGTAATTTTCATTTATTCTCCCTCCAGTTCAAATGCACGTATCTCTCTGTAGGCCTTTTTTTAATTAGCAAGAATATTTTATTACAAATTATTAATTACGTCTCACAAAGTTAGAGCAAAATTTAATAATTGTGCAACTACCATCTCACAAAAAAACCTGCTCGGACCCAAACCTATGCTTTAGCTACAACAGAATCTCATTTGCAATCCCGGTTTGGGACAAAGCAGTTGTATTTTAAACCACTTCAGATTAAAATTTCTTGCTAGTGTTAGATGATGAAAAAAATTATACATGTTTAAAATTAATTTGGAGGGATGGAAACAGCTCAAAGACTCAAATCCAGGGTTATGCAGCAGACACACACCTGTATGACTGATTGTAATTTATACCTCCAAATTGTTTTAATAAATATGTAATGCTAAAAGAGGGGTATTTTTGATAGGCATTTAATATTTTATATATTGGATAAGTTATTTAAATTATTTACTCAAATTTCTAGCAATTGAGCTATGCCTTATTAACCTGTGCTTTCAAAACCCAATCTTTTACAAGGTTGAGCTGGTGTTGGCTGGAATAGAGTTATTTTTCTTCACAGTAGCTAGTACAGGGCTATGTTTTGGTTTTGTGCTGAAAACAGCGTTGATAATGCAGAGATGTTTTTGTTATTGCTGAGCAGCACTTACACAGCAGCAAGGCCTTTCTGCCTCTCACACCACCCTGTCAGCCAGTGGGCTGGGGCTGCACAAGAACTTGGGAGGAAGCACAGCCAGAACATCTGACCCCAGCTGATGAAGGGAGATTTCATGCCATATGATGTCATGCTCAGTATATAAATCTGGGGGAACCAGAACATCTGACCCCAGCTGATGAAGGGAGATTTCATGCCATATGATGTCATGCTCAGTATATAAATCTGGGGGAATAAGAAGTAAAGAGGGGGAACTTTCAGAGTTGTGGTGTTTGTCTCCCCAAGTAACCATGACACATGGTGGAACAAGGATGAATTCCTTGTTTTGCTTTGCTGACTTGCGCGACTTTTGCTTTACTTATTAAACTGTCTTTGTCTCAACCCATGAGTTTCCTCACATTTATCCTTCCAATTCTCTCCCCCATCCCACCAGGGGAAAGTGAGAGAGTGGCTGTGTGGGGCTTAGTTGCTGGCTGGGGTTAAATCACGACATAGGGAAACTGGTTCTAGAGATCTGGAGCCTTCCACGTAAAAACTGGAGGCAAGGAGGGGAGGAGGTCTGGGGACAGTGAATGAGAGATATGATTTTAGTCATCTGATCCAAGTGACATGGCCCAGCAGCCCTCCCCTTGCAATTAGCACAGCCAAGGTCCCTGCCATCAAGGAGGGCACTTACATGCCGTCAACAGATTTGCACAGATTAATATCAGTATAACACATCACTCAGACCCATGAGACACTCAGAGACAAATAAATGAGAGACAAGTATTAGAATGAAACTGAAAACCTTGTTTATCTGTCCCTCATTTTTCTAATTAATCCTTTTCTTTGCAGTCAGGCAGGGTATTCCTTCCTACAAAAAGCGTGAGAGCCTCGTATGATGGTGAGCATGTCCCATCCCATGCTCCAGCAAAACCGGACCGAGCAAACCTCACAGCCAGATCCTCTGGGCAGGTTCCCTCTGCTGCTTCCAGAGGACTTATTGCAGCTTCCAAATGATTTCAGAAGTGCATTAACAGAGCTCATTTTACCTTGAAGCACTATTAGGAGGTTACCATGCCAATGACTTCGCTTGCTGGGGAAAGTGGATTAATTGCCTTTGTTAAGTTATCATTACAGAGGAAAAAAAATTACTTTCACAGGGAATATCTCCCCCAGGCACACCAAGTTTTCTTACAATCTCCTAACTTCACTGGTAGAAACTTCATAACTTCCCCTAATTTATACACACTCATATATATATATTACATATATATTCCAGACCAGTGGCAGATATCTTGTCCAATATCTTGCAGCCCATCAGGGTTAGTAACAGGAGCTTTAAGTCATGGAAAACTACAAATCTCATTTTCCCCGTGGAATATGGCTTTATTTCTAGCCTTGAAAGGCCATGAAATGATAGGCTATAAATTGCAAGTTTTAATATCTATTTATAGGCACCTCTGTGGTGCACATCTATGTATAAAAAAAACTTTCTGATCTCTAAAGTTTTAAAATATATTACTGTCCTCTACTTCCAAGGTCTTTTTGGTGGAAGTCTCAGATCTAAAGGAGCTAGGGCTTGCAAATGGCAGGGATCCATAAGAGATGGATAAATTCATGCCAAAGTACCAACTTGCTGCCTCCCTGGACACTACACTCTCTTAGAGACATTGTCCACACAGCATCATTTTCAGACTACCCACCCCATTGATATCTAATGAATCATGACAAGGAAAGACAAAGCAGGTGACCAAGAGAGCTGATGCAATAAGTGTCTGGAGCAGAAATCAGTTCCTTCATGCCCCCTGTCTACTGTGACCCACACGACACTTCCATATGTTCTGTCACTTGTGATTAATGTGATAAAAAAATGGCAAAGTGTTTCCCGCCATCACTTTCTTCTACGCAAGGGCACAAATGTGTTAACATGTGTGAAGAACAGTTATTCCAAAAACTATTTGCAGGAAGCCCTTCCTGGTAGGTTGTGCCTCTGCATCTCTAGCGAAACCCCATCTGCTCTGGCTTTGCACACACATCAGTGACCCATGGTGTTGAACGCTCCAGGGATGACAACAGCAAACCCCAGATGTCTACCAAAACACTGAAAAAGCTTTCTTCCTGAAATCAATGCTTGTGCTAAGTCTCAAGAGCTTCTACTGGAGTGGGGACCGTGCAAGCTAAAGTGAAGCTGAAAAAGCAGAAATTGGGTAGGTACCATCAGACCTGTTAGGAGCAGGCAGATCCTTCTGGCAGGAACTGCTTCCAAACCCCTTCTTGGCTGGCCTGGAGACCTACCGCCCATGAAGACAACTTTTCCCAAGTTGCAAGGCTGATGGATCAGGGATGAGTAACGTGGAGCCATTATGCAAGAGTCAGGAGCATCACCTCAGCTGGGCTGCTGCTCCATGCTCCACGTTTCCACCTCCATTTTCCTTGCTCAGCATCGCTGAAAGCAATTCCGTAACAGAAACCACCACATTACCCAGAAGAAGGGGTTTCAACAAGCATTTCGTCCTTTGCAGGAAGTCCCAAATGCATCAGAAACAAGACCTGACTCTAAGATCAGCTAATGAGAGCTGTGGACTGCCCTGATCCCTCTCTGCCTCACGGAAAAAGAGGGAGTTGTTCCAGATTTGTGTCTGTGCACCAAAGCGAGGTAGCGCTGTTTGGCAGGACCTGCCGCAGCAGTGCACAGAAGACAACGACAGCTGCAGAGTTGATTTGAAAACTTCAAATGACTTTTTTTTCCTGCC
>VXBJ01004075.1:0-29718 GCA_013400055.1 Nycticryphes semicollaris
CTTCTCTGGAGGTATTCAAAACTTTCCTGGATGCATCCCCATCCATCTTCCTCTAGATGAACCTGCTTTGGGAGGGCGGTTGGACTAGATGATCTCCAGAGGTCCCTTCCAACCCCTACCATTCTATGATTCTGTATTCAACCTGCAGCTGGGGTTTGCCTGAATTGTGGGTGATGCTGTGCAGGCAGGCCTTTGCCCTTGACTCCCAACTACTCCATCAACCACCAACTGATGCTGAAATCCAGTCAACCAATTACAAACTGCCTTACTTCCTCCAAGCCCACTCCCCTGATTTCCATAACCTCTCCCTACATCCCCAGCAGCCAGTCACCATGGAAGGTCCAACCCCACAATTTCCATACCAGCACACATTCAAACAATTGATTGCCTCTCTTCTCCTCGCTCTTCCAGCCAGTGACCAACAACAACCCCTGGATGCTCCTCTACTTCATTTCCTTCCTCCTCATCGTCAGCTTCTTTGTGCTCAACATGTTTGTGGGCGTGGTGGTGGAGAACTTCCACAAGTGCCGGCAGCACCAGGAGGCTGAGGAGGCACGCCGGCGGGAGGAGAAGCGCCTGCGCCGCCTGGAGAAGAAGCGAAGGAGTAAGGCACAGCCTAAGTGTTTGGTCGGTTCGTAGGCCAAGGTTTTCTGAGAAAAACCTTCTCCTCTTCTTTTCGTTTCCCAACGGACTGGTCTCCAAAATGCATTGCTTGTGGCCGTGCTCTCAGCCTTCCTCCCTGTGCCGCTGCTGTGTCACTACACACCTCACTGGGGCGGTCTGGGGAAGAGGGGTGGCTGATGAGGTCTGCTAGGACTCTGGGGAAGCCTCTGGGAAGCCCCCAGTGTCCCTGGCCCTCAGAGATGATGTATCAAAAATGTCCCTGTGCATGTGCTGGAGTACACAGGACATGCACGCATTGGTACACTTCCTGGGCTTGGGACAGTTCCACCTGGGCTTCCTGCAACTCTACTGGGTTTTGGGGAAGACCCAGACAGACCACAAAACGTCCTTTGTATTTAAACCCAAATTTAAAGAAGAGTGTGGGGAAAAAAAAAAAGAGGAAGACCCCTGTGTTTTGTTCCTGGCTCTTTCCCTCAATGTTGCAGCGTCACTCCTTGGGGTCCCAGACCCTCTTCCTGGTGTTTCTGTCCCCTTCTGTATTACCTTTAGGCAAAAATTGCAAAAGCATACCTGCCCCTGGAAATCATCCCTACTACCCCAGACTGATGGTTTTCTTCCATTCACAGCCTGTGGGCATGCTTTCCCTTCCTCTGCTCCAGTTTTTCCCTCTCTCCTGTGACACCCCGGGGCCTCTTCTGGAACCATCTGCTCCCTTTTATCATTTGTGATCTTAATTTGTCAAGGCATGAAATGCTGATTTAGCACCATTCCACAAACATAGATTAACAGATTTTTTTTCTAGCATTCCTTTCCTTGTCTTTTTTCTACTTATTTTTCCCCACTTCTACTTTCCTCTTTTTTCTTTTGCATTTTTTCCCTCCTTCCTACGTCCTGTATCTTTTACCTGTCTTTTCTGTTCCTTCTCTCTCCCACGTCATTCCCTTTTCTTTCAAAACCTATCACCACTTTTATGCCTGCTCTCTCCTCAGTGTTTCTTACCCATTTCTCTCTTTCTTCCAATTTCTTCCTAATTCTGCCCATCTCCCTCTTTCCACTGAAGAGGCGCAGCGTTTGCCGTACTATGCTACCTACTGCCCCATACGCCTCCTTATTCATTCGGTCTGCACCAGCCACTATCTGGACATCTTCATCACTTTCATCATCTGCCTCAACGTGGTCACTATGTCCTTGGAGCACTACAACCAACCTGTGGTGAGTGAGATCATGGAGATAAGCCCTGCCTCCAGTCATTATATTGTTTTGCTGCAGCTCTCTGATGACCACTACCCACCAGAATAAGTAGGACACTTGAGTGTCTCTAAAAAGTACCATTAAAGCATTGCAGGAGTTAATGTAGTAGGCAAAGTTCTGTGAAGAGTTTCATATATATCCAGAAAAGTAGCCCCTAATCAGATGCTTGTTATCCATGAAAATCAATAGAGATAAGGTATCTAGGTAAGAGTCTGGTCCCTAGAAAGCATGGTGCAATTAAGTCTCTGTGCTTTATATTATTAAGTGGGTATGTGGGTCACCCAAATTTAGCTGCCTGGTCTGCTTTGCATGTTTCCCTGGATCCTAACAGGAGTGGTGGAAACAGCATTGTCCTGGGAGCTTCAAGCGTAGCATCAGATTTCCAAATGTCAGTTCAATTCTCCTGCCATATGGCCTGAGCTGAGAGGACTAGAGTGGCTGGTTGCGTGTCATGGGACGGGATGTCTACCAAGCCACAGTTTTTGCATAAGAGAAGCTGCAGAGCCCAAGCACTGAGCAGAGCCTCTCAGCTACAGTGGTTGATTCCCAGCAAAAGGCATTGAAGGCCAAATAAATTTTGTACTTTGGTTGGGGAAGACCACGTAGCTCTCAGTGTTTTTCTGCCTCCATATGTAGAAAGCATTCGTGATGGCACCTGCCCAGTGGTTTTCAGTTTTCTCTTCAGGAGACCCTTGGTTGAGGTGACAGCTCTGGTGCCTGATCAGGTGACGTCCAAGGTAGCTTAGGCTTTGACCAGGAATGGAATCCATCTGTCCTCATTCAAATCCACTGCCAGTCTCCTCTGTTTCTTGCCCATTTTGCCCAGCTGCCCACCTTTTATCTTGCCCTTGATGGTGCCCAGTTTTACTCTGCAGGGACACTCAACCTTTATCTGTTATCATCCTCATGTCAGGCCTTTGTTCCTGAACAAGTCATTCCTCTTCCTTACTCCTCAGTTCATTCCCCTGGAATGCAGGTCCAGCCATGCCAGCCTGCTGTCAGACTCTGCTAAAGAATCTCACCAAAGCTCTTCAAACCTTTCCAGTACAAAATGCCACCAAATGGTGACATGACATATGCCTGCCCCAGACCAAGGTACAGAGGGGTTTCCTCCCATCAGGGATAACACGTATCCACAACAGGAATAACCTTTGTGCCTCGCTAATGGCCAGTGCCATTAACACAGTGGCATCCACGTGGCTTGGGCTACTGGCAGAGGGAGGAGGCTGATGGTACTTGATGGATTATTCCTGTAACAGCCACTTCCTCCCTGTTTTGCTGAACAGTACAGGAGAAATGAGCAATAACTGATCCTGAGAACAGCATGGGGCAGAGGGGCCAGCTGATAGTTGCCCTTAGTAGGCAGCCTCCACATTCAAATAGGTAGGAGGCATGAGGCAGTTTTCCCACTTTCTAATGAATTCCTGGCGCTCAGGAGAATCATCCCCACAGGTTATGTGCTTGATGTTGCTTTTGCCTCAGTTCTTTACCCTCTCTTTCTGCTGGCAGTCCTTGGAGACAGCTCTCAAGTACTGCAACTACCTGTTCACCACTGTCTTTGTGTTGGAGGCAGTCCTCAAGCTGGTGGCATTTGGTCTGCGGCGATTCTTCAAAGACAGGTGAGCAGAGGGTTATGTCAACCGTGGCTGTGGGACAACTGGGTTTGGGGCAGAGGTTTTGAGGATGGATTCCTATCTGGAGCATGAGGTGGTAGCAAAATACTCTGACTGCCTCCCAGTTCTGCACAGCATGGACCTAGCTTCAACCTGCATGAGCCACGATGCCTAGGCGATAGTAAGAGTTGTCCAAAAACTGCTCCTTGGTTGGCACCTGCTGGTTAAGCTAGAAAGCAAAGTAGGTGGGGTTAGAGAGAGACATTTTTTTCCTGCCCTTGAGGCAAACTGAGAGCATGCTGAAGCCAAATGTATATAACGAAGCTGTTTCGAGGTAGTAAGGCCATAAAAAGCAGAGCCCATTAGTCAAAGCATAGCACCATAGTAACACAGCTCCATGCTTTCAGATCAGGCTAGCTTGCCTCTGGCTGCTCAGGGTGTGTGCAGAATGTATCTGTTTGTCTGCGAAAGCCCATATAGGCTGACTCAGAGTGGGTCCTTGAATTTATACATAAAGAAATATTTAGGTTAAAGTGGAGACAATTCACTTTATTTTTCAGGGAAATGGAAAAACTCCATCTTCCTTTATTCTCTTCAATTTTTCTTCTTAAGGTGGAACCAGCTAGATTTGGCCATTGTGCTGCTGTCTGTCATGGGCATCACGTTGGAAGAGATTGAAATCAATGCTGCTCTCCCAATTAACCCCACTATTATCCGGATCATGAGGGTGCTGCGCATCGCCCGGGGTGAGAGAAACACTGGCCAGAGGCAGGGGTGTAGGTGGCCATGGAGTGGGGCTTGGTGCCATGACTCATTGAGCAGTGATCAGTCATGGGATCTCCCTGTCCGTAGTCCTGGGAGGGAGGCAGGGGATGTGATGGAGGACAGTCTAGAGATTAAAGCTTTTTGGCTTCCTTAAGCCAGGCATTTAGATGTAGTGGTTTTTAACAGGAGGGTGAGCAGATCATGTGAGGGCTGAACTTTCCCTCTTATTCTTTTATAGGGCAGTTATGGCAGTGGTGTTTGGAGAAGGGGCCACCAAACAGGTTGAAATTTGCACAGGGAGAGGACTGAATCTTCCTGGTGGTGGCCAAGATGCGCTAAGCTGCCTTAACTGATGGTGGCTGGAGGAAGAGAAAATGACGGAATGAAAAATCACAGTAAAGGGAGAGTTGTGATACACAATGCTGGGAGAAAGAGAGCTCTTGGCCAGACTGTCTGGGTGAAGCAGAAGAAGCCTTATAGGCATGGGTGGCAGAAACAGTATTTAGTATAAATTAAATGCACTGGAAGAAAAGGAACCACTGGGGTTGTACAGTCAAAAGAAGTGGGCAAAGGGAGAAGAGGGGGGCAAGGGGAACATCAGAGTTTTTCTAGGGGAAGGGGAGATGGGACATCTGTCTTGTGCTACTGCCATTACTAAGTCACACAAAGGATGGACCTTCTGAGACGCTTCTCTTGTGCTTGTTGTGGCAGTTCTGAAGCTACTGAAGATGGCCACAGGAATGCGAGCATTGCTGGATACTGTTGTTCAAGCCCTGCCACAGGTAAAACAGACCAGCTACCCCAAAGACTATCCTTTTTCCAAAGGAATGATTCTTGTGGAGTCTCAGAGGTGCTATCTACTGTGCTGTACAGGTAACTGCCTGAAGGTGGTGTCCAAGTTTTCATGGGGCTACAGCCCTCCTAAGACAGATGTTGTCCAGGTTATCATGTCAGTCACGGGGGTGCAGCTCACCTCATGTCTCTGTTCTCCAGCGGGTGAATGAAATAAAGCTTGATTCCTGGATAAGGACAGATTTCTTCCCATCACATCTAGCTAGTGTCTAACTGCTTGCAGCTAGTCCCCAGGTCCTCTTTCCCCTCTCCATAAGAAGGTAAGAGTGACTGGCAGCCATTTAAGGAGCAAAGGAGGTCTCTGCAAGTCCACCCTTCTTGCTCTTCCCTGCATGTGCCTTCTTTTCCCCTTCTCTTTCATTCACATTCCCATCACTCCTTTTTTCAGCCAGTGCCGCCCCCTTCCTGATTTCATTTCTTCCTTTCTCCTCCTGGATCCCTTTATGTTTCTGAGCCTCCTGTGTATGAGAAGCAGTGATGCGCTGTGTTGTGGCTCACACAGCCGGCAGTTAAGTGTCTACTGCAAGACAGCTAGACAGAAGGATTTCGTGAGCTGTGAGCGGCAGCTGTTCCTGAATGAGATGCTGACACGGTGCTTTACACAGGCTTCAGGCCCACTGTGAGGATCCTCCGTGATGGATGAGCAGCCAGGGAGACTGGTCCCCTTCCTTTTGGATCCTCGAGAGGGAATTGTTAAGCAAGCAGTAATGGCACCAAGTGGTTCTACTGATCATACATCAGACCATTCCCCTGGCAGGCCCTGAGCTCGCAGATATCCTGCAGGGTATCAAAATGCAGGGGCATTTGTCAGTTGATTTATCAGCTAATGTGCCAGTCTCAGTGAGTGACGCAGAGCTGAGAATTAATCTGAAAACAGCAGGAGTAGTTACCTAAGGAATTTACTTCTGGTGTTGGTGACAATAGAAGTTGATCTGAATGACAGGAATCTTGTGGGACAAAAAAGAGGGGGAAGCACTCTGATCTTTTATGGATCCTGAACTCTGTCTGATCTCCCATGCTTTTTATTAAAAAACAATAATTTATGGTTTGTCTAATAATAATTATTATTCTTATATAATTCAAATGTAGGATATATAATAATAATACCATCATCTAAGGTAGTTGGGGGCTGAGATACATTGGATAATGGAAGAAACAAGAGATTAAACATGTTCTCATAGCAGGCAGCTTTGGGACAGTACCATTTATTAGTTCTGGCTCTGCTGCCCCAGGCTGGCTCAGTACAGCTTGTTTGCACGTTGCTCTTTTCCATTACAGGAGCCACAACAGCTGATTTTTCTCAGGTGAGGATCTGGAATGGAGCAGGTCTTCAGATCCAGTGTCTGCATGTCTGTGGCATATTATTCAGCAGCCCAGACAAATGCAGCACACAGATACTAAGAACTGTCTGAAGCAGTATCCAGAAGCCCTCAGTAAGAGGACTCTGCCGTGTATTTGCACTTAAATGGTGACACTCAACTTTGTCCAGGTTTGAGGACCAACAAAATATAAATAAGAAATAGGAGGGAATGTTCATATCCCTGCCATGTAAATGGAGAAACTGAGTCATCAGGCAGGGAGGTGTTTTGCTCAGAGTAGCAAAGTCAAGCCTCTGAGCCTTGCTGTCCAGTCCTAGTTACAAACCACATGTATATTCTGCCATGCTTTATAAATTTTGGCTTTTATCTCTCATGTTCACCTACAGCTCCTTTGCTAACCAGGATGATAGGTCAGGTCTTTTGGAGGTCATTAATGTCTGCCACAAACCCCTTGCAAGGACATGTCTAAAGGTCTGGCCTCCAGGGATTCCCTGGAAGGTAATACCATGCAGTGCTTAATCTTTGCAGCATCAAAGCCTATCACCATTCCACTTCCTATTGATTGGCTTTTGCTTCTTTCTATAGCAGGTTGTCTTCATTCAATAAAGTTACAGAACAGAGGGATCAAAAATCACTTCATAGTCAAAGTTGGGTAAAAATCTGCACTTAAAGCGGGACTAAAATCCCTTAGTTTCACTATTAAAAGATTGAATTCAGTTTCCATATTTTATACACTGAGTCTTCAGGGGACAATTGAATTATCTGTAATATTATTCTCCAAGATTTATTGGCTTTGCCAAAAGAAGCTGTTTAAAATAACCTGTCATTTCCCTTGCACTTTTTCCTCCTCTCGACCTTTCTCTTTATGTTCCTAGAGCAGACTCACATCAGGGATTTTGGCTTGCTAATGGCATATAAGGCGCCTCCATTTGTCCTGTTTCAATTCCCTTCCTGTCTTTGTTATATTGCAACAATTCTTAACAGTGAATAGAGCTTTAATTTTAAAGAGGTCTTTGGAATTTTAGCTCTTATCTAAGTTTTAATAACTTCTTTTTCTTAAGGTCCTGTAGACACAGACCCAGAGGTGTGTGCTCAGAGCATTCACTATAGTGTCCAGTTTAGCCATCAGAAATAATTCCTTCCACTGAGTGTGTTGGGAGCCAGGATCTGGCAGCCCAGTGGAGTGGGTGGGCTGAATCATTCCTTTTTCTCCTGAATTTGGATGGTGCAGTAATTGGAATGACTAAATTAGACTCCTGAAGTGGAGGTTCCTAACAAAGGCCCAGTGGCCACATGCATTCAGACCAGACACTGTTCAGTTTTTTCAAAATCACCCATATACCAGTTAGGTTCCAAAATTTTTCCCCACCTTCTCTTGCTCCACTAACAGTGTGCTAACCATTACTAGCATTTTCTGTTACTCTTCAGCCTACCTCTTCCAAATCCCTCTCCTGCACCCCTCATGTAACCTGGCTGCCCCACATGCTGGGAGACAGAAAATTCAGAGGCAAGCAGTGATTTTTGAGAGTGAGGACTTGTGGCAGTACCCGTGGTGCCGGTGGCATTGCTGCCTTTGTGCACCATGAGGCACCAATCCTTGCATTGGGGTGTTTCTAGACAGCTGCTGGAGGCCCAGAAACCAGACTTTGACCTGTTATTCATGAGATACAAAGGAAGCTCTCCTTGCCCTCTTAGCTCCTTCATAGTCTCCTCTTCTCCCTTCTTTCTTCTGCTCCTCTCCACGCACCCTTCTTCCTTCACAGCTACCTGCTCCCTCCACAAGCCTTGCTGTAGCCTCCACATATGGCTGGTGCTTTGCCCCACCAGGCTCTGCCTGGTTCATGCAGGAGCTGGTGTACCTGTGTCTCTGTCTTTTGGAGCACTATTACTGCTCTTTTCACATAACCTTCAAGGGACTTGGGCAGTTTGGTGGGGCTTGTAGCACTGCAGTATGTGTCTCTATGCTGTAATTCGTAGTTTGTCCTTCACCCAGCCAAAATGGTTTTACCTTTGGTGCCCCTGTTCCCATGTGCTTGTCTTCACCTGGCCCAGACACTGCTTATTTCAGTCAGCCCTGGCCGGAGCTTATGCTGGAGTGTAGGAAACTGGGAAATGAGCATCTTTCAAGTCCTGTTGCAAGTGGTGTCATCACTAGTGATTTCCCAAGTGTTGAGCAATTGTTTGGTTGTGTTTCTACACTGGGAATTTGCTGCTGTTCTCCTCAGGCTTGGAAAGACTGAAACACTTGCCTGTACAGATGAAATAGGCTTTGGGGTAGGTGACCATGCCATTTGCTTTCAGGTGGGAAACCTTGGACTGCTTTTCATGCTCCTCTTTTTCATCTACGCTGCTCTAGGAGTGGAGCTCTTTGGAAAACTGGGTAAGTCTCAAAAAGCTCCAGTGTGAGCTACGGACCTGATGGGAAACTGAACTTTCTCATAAGTACTTATTTAATAAAGGGACTGAATTACTTTGTGGCCTTTATTCTCCTTTATGTGTAATTGATATAAGAGGAAGTTCCCTCTAAATTGTTATTGTCCTAACAGACTAACAAAATAAAACCACTGTCTGGTTTCTCTTTCATTCTTAAACTTTTACTTTTTCTGCACTACCTACATTGATACTGCCTTCAAGATTACAGGAAAAACTCAGGAAAGGCTTGTTTATGTCTCTTGGCATGGAATATTAATCAAGAAGAAGGGCAGCACAACAACACAATGGGAAGATTCCCCATGGCAATTGAGTTACACTGTCTGACATCCTGGGTCTGGGCCATCAGGGATTTTTCTGTATTGCTGGGCAACAGCCAACCGTTAGGCAGGGTGCTGAGGTCATTACCTGAGGTCTCCAGGCTATGAGAAGCCTGAAGTCCCCTTTCACAGTTCCTGCTGTTGATCTCGGGGTTGGCATTGTGTCCTCCACTGACAGCTGTGATCTCTTTCCTTTCAGTATGCAATGATGAGAACCCCTGTGAGGGCATGAGCCGCCATGCCACCTTTGAGAACTTTGGGATGGCCTTCCTCACGCTCTTCCAGGTGTCCACGGGCGACAACTGGAATGGGATCATGAAGGTAACTGGGCCTCAGGGGTGTGGATGTCCTTATTGTTGGGAAGGAGAAATTATGAGGAAGGAGAAAAATGTGTGCTATGTTCAGCAGTGCTTGGGCTAGAAAAGGGGAGGAAAAAGCAGGAGCTGAATTGCTGAATAAGGTTCCTGCTTGAGCCAAAATCTCCTTCCCCCACCATGGTAACCGAGACATTGGGCTCATCTAGTCCTACAGACACATGGCTGAGAAAAATGTGAATTGTCCATGAGAGGAACAAGAAGACTGTCCAGGTTAAGAGGGAATATCCACTGTCATAAGACCTATTATCAAATCTGAATATAGGTGCATTGGACAGGGCACCCACCTGCAGAACTACTATGGCAATCAAAAATACTTACCTCCTTCAAAGAACAGAGAGAGAGGAAGGTGCTTTGAACACGTGGTGCTTTCGAGTCTGAATGGGAGAAGGCAGTACCAGACTGCTCAGTTTTGTTCTTGCTCACATGTGTGTGGCTACAATGACACCAACATGTGATGCTCTGGAAGTAGTTTGCTCTGTACACCTTTGGACCTCTGTGAAGCAGAGAGTTACATGATCGGGTTGTGTCCTTGATTTTTTGAGGACTTCATAATCCCGGAGGGTGTGGGGCGATAGGAAGGTTTGCTCTGTTCTTTCCATTGACATCAGTGTTTTTTGACAGAAAGAGCAGTCAAGCTTATATTCTTACTTCAGTCATTCCTTCCTTCCATCATTCCCTCTCAAACCCAACTTCCCCTCAAGGATACCTTGCGTGACTGCAGCCACGATGACCGGAGCTGCCTCAGCAACCTGCAGTTCATCTCCCCACTGTACTTTGTCAGCTTTGTGCTCACAGCCCAGTTTGTCCTCATCAATGTGGTGGTAGCTGTGCTCATGAAACATCTCGATGACAGCAACAAGGAGGCCCAGGAGGATGCAGAGATGGATGCTGAGATTGAGCTGGAAATTGCACATGGGCTGTGCTCCCGCAAGTCAGGCTCCCCAAATTCAGGACAGGGAAAAGGAACAGGAACAGGAGGAGGTGGTGGGAGAGAAGATCCTGAAGGACGTCTATGCATGCGATGTTACTCTCCAGCACAGGTGAGTACAGTTTTGAGCTTACCAACCAGACTGCAGCAAGTAGCTGTGGGGGAAGCTGGACAGCCTAGAAGAGCTTAGCAGTAGCAGATAGACTCTTCCACCTGAGGGTGAAAGGTTTGCTTTCAGCAGTATATTTTTGAGTTGGTAGCATTGTGGAGGGACAAGGATATGACAGCAGTGGGTCCTCTTAATTGTCAACATAGTGTAGGAAACTGAGCACTGGCAGAAGGATGGAGCAGATCAGCTTAGAGGTGTGTTAGGGGCAAATTTGAGAGGGGAGCTCAGGAGAAGAGAGGAAGGGAAATGGCAGACCAAGAGTGAGGCACTCCAGCGCAGCTGGAAGGGAGATCTGAGAAGTGCCGTGGTGCACTGACAGTGAGTGAAGACAATCCTTCCTTCTNCTCTGGCATCTTTACATACTCTAAGGAGCAAATGCTCCCCCAGTGACCCTGTGCAGGTACCTGCAGAACAAGGTGCTGCTCCAGATGAGTCAGGGTGGAGAAACCCAGCCCCAAATTCACTTGAAACTTTGAAGCAAAAAACTCAGCATTCTTAAAATGATCTCTCCCATCCTCCCCCCTTTCTTGTCCCCTAGGAGAACTTATGGCTGGACAGTGTCTCTTTAATTATTAAGGACTCCTTCGACGGGGAGTTAATGATCATCGATAACCTATCGGGCTCCGTCTTCCATCATTACTCCTCGCCGGCCATGTGCGAGAAGTGTAACCATGACAAGCAAGAGGTAACCTGCGTACGAGGATGCGTGAGGGGACTCCCCCCCCGAGACCTGCACACCCACACCCACATGCCCTCAGGTTGTCTGATATGTGTTCCTGGATGAAGATTGTGTAGACAGAGAGCTCGTTGACCTGTCTTTGACATCTGTTATGAATTGCTGATACTGCCTCTAGTACAGGCCTGCCCTCCTTAGCCACTGCTGGGGTATGTTTGAGGTGGTAGAAAGGTGAGATGTGCCAGGACACAGATCAGGAGTGACTGAATGAGCTGTAGAGAAATGACTATTGAAGGTGTCCTGGCAGCTCTTGTTGTGTTCAGTTCTGCAAGAAAAACAGAAGTTCTAGCTCATGTTGTGCAGAGGACATAAAGGATCTCACCCCACTAGCAGCATTCAGGGGCAGTTCAGTGGGAGATTTAAGTATGTGTTTTGTCTTCATTTTAAGCATGTACTTGTTTATTCCCTGTTGAGGTTGATGAATTAAGAACATGCATTAAGCACATGCTTAAATGCCTTGTTGAATAGAGCCACCGTCTGTGAGCAAGGATTGGTTTGTGGTGAAAACCAGTTAGTTTGAGTGAAAACTAAATAAAAATAGGCCTGCTGAGAAAGTTTGAGAGTCTCTTTTCTGATGTAGTACCTGTTACCTGACAAACGGGTTGCTGCTAGGAGCAGGACACGAAATGGCTTAGACTTGTGCTTCTGAAGTTAGATGCTTTAGAAAACTACTTTCTAAGCAATTGGTCTTTTCAGGTTGTGATACTTCAGGAGTAGTAGGAGTAGTCTGGGAGAAGTTAGGTGAGTAGCAGAATTAATTTTGTTTCTGAAATAATTTTATTGTATTTAAGTGCTATGATCATGGTCAGACTTGTAACAGTAGCGCAGTTCATCGAACAGTACATCAGTGACAATCTCCACCATCTCCTTCTCCATAACTAACTTGATATGATGCTATTGCTTATAAAGAAAAAGGAAACTTGGGAAGAGAGCTCTCAGTGACAGATTACTCTATCCATGTTTGAAGAAAACAATATTTTATTTGGCTTCAGATGCCTAGTTCTGATGCTCTAATTTTTTTCAGTCTTTCAGCTGTCTGCTTGTCTCCATAGCTTCCCTTTGAAAGTAGCAAAATGCAAACGTTGCTGTAATTTATCAGTATTGCAACACTTCACAAATGGATGCTGCATTAGTGCAGCCAAATAACTTGATTTCAGTTAATTGCAATTTCCACCGCTTTACATAAACCCTTATATTCAGTAGTTGATGCTCAGCCTACTCAGAAAATCAGGTCTTCTATGGCATTCCAGAATGATTTCCCCCAAATAAAGTAATTTGCAGCTACTTTGCTGCATTTTAAAACCTTGCAGATAGTCTTCAGTATCCTGCCTAGGAGTAAAGACAACAACAAATTTTCTTATCTTCCCAACAAAGAAACTAGACAGCAAAATTTTCAAGTGCCACCTACAGCAAAGAGCTTAACAGAATAATCACAACCAAAGAATTATTCTTAGATCATATTTTCTAACAGCTGCTGTAGAACCATAAATTATTTTTCAGAATTGGTATTTCAATACATCTAAAATGTGGAATTGAAAAGAAATTATCTATATCTGCAGGAACAACTTTAGTAGTAAAATGTAGATATTTTATTTCTGATCCTATGAATCAAAACTACAGCTCAGGACTTTAAGTCACAGTTGATCATGACCTTCTCTTTGTATTTCATAGTAGAAAAAATATTGAGGTAATTTCAATGGGAAATTACTACATCGAGTCACAACTAAGCTTGATCCCAGCACTAACACCAGCAATGAACAGTCATTAAATTAGAATGTACTCTTGTACGTCAACATACACAAATGTGCATTGTACACACAGGGTTGTACCATCTCAGAAGTAACTGACAGTGAGTTATACAGGCAAAACAGTTTTTATCTAGTCCTATTCAATACATGTGTATTCAAAAAAAAATAAAATAGTATGCTTCCTACCCATCAAATCACCCTTAACTCTGCCGCCATGACAAAAATCACATATTAGCCAAAAATATTCACTGCCATTTCAGCTGTGGTTTAATCTGTCAAGATGCTAAGCACAGTGGATGAACACAAAACTGAAACGTATGCTCAAAGATATTTATATGTGCTAAGCTTTTTATTGCATTGAGTAGAAGTGCTCAGCGCCTTTCCCAGTTACACTGCTAGCATTCTCTTTTCAAACCAATTATTTCTACAATTATACAATTACGGATTTTTGTAATCATGGCTCTTCTAAAGATATGTTATATCTGCAACTACTAATTTTCTAAGGGATATGTGTGCGTGGTTCAGAAGTCCTCAGCAGTTTTCATGAATTGTGCTCCTTTTGTGAGCAGCCCTTTCTGCCCCCACTGCAATTCTTTAAATTTTTTGTTCCTCATCTTTAGTCAGAAGATTTTTAAATATTCCACAGTAGGGGAAGCGATAATAACAAAACATCTTTTTCTCATACCACTAATGTCTTCTCTTGTCATCAGTATCCTTTCACTCTTGGACTGGTTGACAGTTAGACATCTGTGTATTGGTGGCTGATAGTGTGTTTAGCCAGCGGCAGAAGTTTGCCAGTGAGCAGCGGTGAACTGTTTTTCCACACGTGCAGTTTATCTGTTCATGACTTTGTTGATTATGGGTTTTGTTTAGAACCTGGGGTGGCCAGGACTTGCGAGCAGAGCAAGCTGTTCAGTGAAGGACAGACTATTCTGGCTTTTGTTGAAACCCTTTTTTTATGGATGGAGAAGGTAGTCGCAGATGTTGTCACATTTCACGCTCGTCTCTACAGGCACAGCTGTAAGGCTGTTCTGGTGTAACAGGCACTTAGGCGAGTAATGGATGAGTACATACATGAAGTGGGACCGAATGAAGACTGTTTCTCTACACAAGTAGTTGCTGGCTGGTGGCTGTGTGGCGTGCTTGGCATAACTTCATTGTGGGTTGTCCAGTGCGTCCATGCTCTGAGCAGTAGTTGTTGGCTTTGGGATCTTGTCACAGTTGAATGGCACCATGTTCCTGTGTCAGATTAATATCCCAAATAAGGATGTCATTTCTGCCCTTTACTTCAATCCAGCTCTGGTTTTCCATCTTGTTTATTCAAAGTGCATTATCCCTTGGGTGGAGACTTCTTCCAGCAACATTCCAGTCTCTGGCACTGGCACAAGCCACTAAACTCCCAGCTCGAAGGAGTCATCTCTCCAACTGTTCCACCTACTCTTATAGTATAAAAGCTGTACCCACCTCTTGCAAACACAAACACAGGGGAGGACAAAATAAATGGCCAGGAAGAAAGCTGCCCTGACTGAAACAATCCAGAATATAGCTCTCAAGAGTCAGGTGCTGGTGGTGGGAATGGGTGAGACTCTAGAGACCAGCCAAGCACAGGAGGGTTCCTTAGTCTACTACGAAAAGGAGATGCTTTTCAGGTACTATAGGAGAGAGATGTCAGGCAGAGGGGAATTGAAAGTTTGGAGGAAAGAGAATGGGGAGGGACATATGTGGCATGAAACAGGCCAAAAGATGAGGCAAGGTCAGGCATGGGACTGGAGCAGAGCTGAGGCTCAAGGATAAGAAACATGCAGTAGTCAGGCCTGGTTTCAGAAAGCAAGAGAGCACAAGGGGGCAGGAGGATTGAGTTTAGGGATGGAGAGCAGAATGGGAGATGGTGTTAGCTGAAATCTTGGGTAGGATAGAAGTGAAGGGAGAGGGAAGACACAGGGAAGTTGGAAGGAAACAGGGTTTCAGTGACAAAGGTAAGAGAATATGAAAAGCATGATACTGGCATGGACTGCAAGAGGCATGGCTATCCCTGGAATGAAAGCACCTTCGTGTTTAAGCAGGGCTGTCTGTGGCACCTTCAGAGTGAGGGGTCTATTCTTCATCCCTCAGCAGAGCAGACTGCCTTGTCACCGGCCTGAGGGAGCCCTCTCCCTGCCTGGCTTTACTTGCAGGGCCTTGTGCCAGCCATATTGCTGGGACAGATGAAGGACTCCTTCCTCCAATTGTGGCACTAGAGGAGCATGGACTGGTGGTGGGCTGCTTGCAGATCATATGTTCAGCCTTCCTTAAAAAGTGGATTCTCCTGCCCAGCCCAGATCTGGGTTAGGCAGCACCTGGTGTATCCAAGGAATGTAACCTAAAACTGATCTCAGGTCTACAGGCTCTCACTTATCCACCATAAACAGTGTGACTGCTTGAAATGTGGATGTCAGGCTTGACATGTGACAGCTTTTTTCCCTTCCTGCAGGTTCAGCTGGCTGAAATGGAAGCATTATCCCTCAACTCAGACAAGTCCTCTTCCATCCTTCTAGGAGATGAGTCAGACAATCGCAGCACCTCTCAGTTGAGTCCTAAGGAGATCAAGGTTAGCCCCAGGCGGTCATAGGCATGTTGCACCATGTGCTGTATTTCTGCCCCTGCTCATTTGAAGTACTCTGTATTTATGCAAGTGTCCCTACTGAGGAATATAAATTCTGATCACTTTTTGAGAGCCTCTCCATAGAAATACGTCATGGAGGAGGATTTGATGAGAAGAAAGGGATGTATGTTTTTGAAAGTTCTCTTCACTACTGTCAGTAACTTCCTCTGAATGAGGAAGGATTTGGGCTGGAAACGAGCATCTCTTAGCTAGCCTGAAGGTATCTTCAGAATCAGCCTTTCTTAAGGCTTTGACAAATCTGCTCTGTCATCTGCCATTCTATTTCCCAAAGCTTTGTCCTCATTAATTTTTTTCTAGCAGGATGGCCAAGAGAGCCCTGACTCCAATGGGGTGGGTGATCTAGGGGAACGCCTGCTCCCAATGTCCAGTGCGGATGGCTCTACAAACCCGGACAGTTACCTGTGTGAAATGGAGAAAACTCCCTTCAACTCAGTCCAGTCTTGGCTAAAGCATGAAAGTACCAAAGGTGAGCATGGCTTTCATCATTCATCAGGTCTGCTGAAGGTGTCAGTTGGTTCAGCTCATCTGCCTTTCTCCTGCCTCCCTCCTGTCTGGAATGGAGTTAAAGTGGTATGGGGTTTCACTAACTAAGAATGAGCTTTCAGTCCTCAGGAATGGGGTGAGGAGCAGTTCCTTCTTTTGCTGCTAGATCTTATATCCTCCCTCAGACTTGTCTATACAAAGTATCATGAAAGAATTGATTCCCATTCATGGTAGTGCACCTTTGCACGGTCAGAGAAGAGTAGGGACAGACTCCCCTGACGGGCTGTCTGGATGAACTGTGCTTGCTTGGCATAGTAATTGCTGCCCCCTCAGGTACAGGTACAGGGAACACATAATACACGTCTGCTCTGGATTGAAGTGCTCCAGTTCTACTCTTGAGCACACTCTGGCTCTGACCTGTGGTCACCAGGTTTCCCAAACCACCAGTTTATTTATCTCCCTTCGTCCCTTGCCTTGGAGGAGCTGGGATGAAAGTCCTCTGGCAGTGATAAAGAGTTGAATCCAGGCCTTACGGCTCAGCATTTCTCTGCGAGAGCAGCAACAGAAGAGACAAGCTGGGCTGGTGCTTTATGGCTCTGAGCCGTGTTAGATCTTCCAGGTCTGGTGCAGGTTTTGGTCCTTGTGTAGAAAGCGGGACCCATAGTGTAAACACTAGACTGAGGCTTCTTCCCAGGAAATGTGTGTTATTGAATATCCTCTGTACCACTGAACTTGCAGGATCCTCAGTGTATCAGCAGCAAAGGCACCACATCAAATTGGAGGACTCTTCAACTTTTTCTTTTTTTCTGTTTCTGATCTCCTCCCCATTTCTTTTGGTGCTTTGTCAGCCCCTCCTAGCCCTTTCTCTCCAGGTGCAGCTCGACCTCTGTTACCTGTACCAGCAGAATTTTTCCACCCAGCCATCTCTGGCACTCAGACGGGGCCTGAGAATGATTCATGTCCACGCAACCTTCCTAAGATCTCTCTGCAAGGCTCATGGGCATCACTGAGATCTCCGAGTGTGAACTGTTCTCTTCTTCGTCAGGTGAGGAGCCCCCGCTTCCCTCTACTAAGAAAGCTTGATCTTCACATCACACCCAAACAGGAGGGGCTGAATGGGGAGGAGGGCAGAGGAAGGACAGAGACAGCTGTGGTCATGGGCTGGGTCACCTGGATCTAACCTGTTGGAGGAGCACAGCGGACTGTTGAGAATAAGAGAGCTGGTTGTATAGCAAAGGGGTGTTGTACAGCTCTCACCCCCTGAAAGCATGTGTTCTTGTGCTTTGGATCAAAACCTAGTTTGACTGCTCCATATGAAGATGAAATCACATCACTTTTTAGCTCACCTCTGGGTCCCCTGTGCTGAGTGTGCCGCAGACACCTGCATGCACAGCAGGTGCAGTGTGAGCCAGGGGGATGGCAGCTATGCAGCCACCTCGGCTCCTCTGAGCACTGTGACTCTGGATCACACATCTGCTTGGTTGGAACAGGCTTCTCCCCACCAACCTCCTCCGCAGGCCTTTGTGCTTTGTGCCACATCCACACACTGTGTCCCTGTGCTCTCTGTTTTCCCCTGCCCACTTAGCTCTTACATCCCAGAAAGGTGCTATCTCTTTCTGAAAAGACAGCTATTTCTCACTAATGGAAGAGAAGAATAAAAGTGTTGAGGGAAGATCAAGCATCCCTGAAGAGCAGAGGAGGCAGAGATGAAAGTCCAGTAGAGATCCCTGTTATTGTTCTCAGAAGATACTCCATGAACAATTCCTGTTTGAGGGGTACAGGGACACTCTATTCCAGACAAACTGAAAACTAAAAATAAAATCATATGTTATCCAAGTCTATGTGACAGACACTGTCGGCACAATACAAATGTGTATAAAATCACCAGGGATAAATTTAGCCTTGAGCTGAGGCCACTGAGTTGTTGCAGTGTTGAAACTTCTGGTATAAGTTCAGACACAAAGCAAAAGAACTCTGGAGCTAGTATACCACTGGGGCAAAAGTGCTGAACTGTTTTAAAGGAGAAATGGGTAGACTTCTGTTTATGTGATGCAGACTATATTGAATAGCTATGGTTCAGGAGACTGTTCCCAATCCTACATGCATCATTCCGGGTGCTGCTGTCCCAGTGATGATCTCACTGTGCAGACCAGTTTCCTATGAACAACTGAAATGCAGGTTAAGCCCTGATACAAGGAAATTAAGGCTGTTTCCTCTTCCTGCTCGAAGAGCACCCTATATTTCTGCCCTAAATACCATAGTTGCCACTAGTGCTGGTCAGAAGAACCATGAGGCCTCTTTGCTCTCCCCAGATATTGCAAACTTTTTAATGAGAAGGGGTCTATGTACACAGCCTGACGTCTATGTACAGACGTTCCGTGATTTCTGGCCAGGTGGTGGTTCACAGCTTGTGTGGCAGGTTCACAGGGAAGCCAAGAGTGAGAACCCACAGAGGACCTTGGCTCTGCTGCCTCCTGGACCACCAGTGGGCAGGGACAGCCCAGTAGCAGGGGCTGTAGGGTTCACAGACCCAGCACCCCTTCCCCTTTGCTGGGCCATTTCACATGGAAGGGGAATATTCATCATGGAGCAGAATGAAATCAGAGCTCAAAATACTGAAACCTTTCCTCCACCCCCCAAGAAGGAAATCTGGTCAAGGTGCGTGGGTGGTGCTTTGTAGCATTGCTTGGGTGGTTTACAGCTGCCCTTCCCCAGCAGAGGAGGAGAGAGGAACTGGCGTTTTTTAGCTTTTTCTATAATTGTGGTTTATTTTCACACCCAAAAGTACTGGAAAAAAAAAAAACCCAAACCAAAACCAACAAACAACACCAAACCGTACCCAACCCCAAACAACATAAAAACTCCCAAAGTTTCTTGCCCTCTGCCCATCTCCTTCCTAAGAACTTTGTTTTCACACTCCTGCTCCCCAGGCCCCCGAGAGTGATACCTCGCTGGACAGCCGGAGCAGCAGCTCAGCGGGCAGCCTGCAGACCACGCTGGAGGACAGCCTCAACCTCAGCGACTCTCCCCAGTGCACCCTGGACCTCCCGGTGGCTCTGTGCCCCGTACCAGCTGCCGACAGCCAAAGACCCCTGGCAGCCCCCCTCTCCCCTCCTTCCCGCCGCCGGAGCCTGCGAGGCCGGGGGCTTTTCAGCCTACGAAGTATCCGTCGGCACCAGCGCAGCCACAGCAGCGGCGGGAGCACCAGCCCCGGCTGCACTCACCACGACTCCATGGACCCCTCAGACGAGGAGGGGGCGGGCAGCAGCCTGCGAGGGGGCGGCAACAACAGCGAGCCCTCGGAGACCCTCAGCAGCCTCTCACTGACCTCCCTCTTCTCGCCCCCGCCACCGGGGCTGACACTGGTGAAGAAGTGCAGCAGCACCAGCAGCCTCCATGCCAGCCCCTCGCCCCGCCGCCCCACTGCCCACCACGCCAAGCCCTTCTACACCGTTGACCCTCGGGGCTTCCTCTCGATGCCCTCCTGGGTGACGGACTTCTGCAAGGACACCCCTTCGCCTGGGGAAGGAGAGGAGCCAGATGGCCCTGGCAGACTGGGGACAGGGGACCATGGCTCCCCGCTCCCGTCTGAGCTGGAGCTGGGTGATGGAGTCAGCAAGAGGAACAGATGAGGGTCCTTGGGGCACAGGGAGGGAGCGTTCAGCGGCCGGATGGGGAGCGTGTTTCACTAGCATCTCCCCAGCAGCAATTCCAAAGGATTTGCAAGAAAAAGAAACAGGCGAACAAAANCGTACCTCAGAGGCATGGGAGAGTGCAAGCAATACGGGAACAGTCCTGCCCGAGGGCAAGACCTGGACCATCACGGCAGAGACTATAGTGACAAGGAAAGGCCATGGGGCTGGGAGGGATGGGACCCTCCAGCCAGGTGACTGCCGTGTGGCAGCTGTTTAGTTATATACATATACATATATAGAGAGATTGATTTATTTATTTTTTTTACTGAGAGATTATGAATTTCAGAAAGTGCTAAGGAGGAACAAGGGAACGGGGGCTGGTGGAGGTGCTACGCCAAACAAGGAGGGTGGGGGCAAATGGAAGGGAAGCAAAGCGGTCAGCAGGGGAAGGGCGTCTGGGGTTTGCCTTGCCTGTTCCTGGGAACTTCCTTATTGTCCATGCTTCCATTTCAAACATTAAAAATCGTGGGCCAGATCTTCAGGTCGAGCGTAAATTGGCAAAATGCGATGGTGCGCTTCTGTTGGTGTAAAGCAGCAGAGCTCTGGCGTGAGGTGGATTCACGCTGATTTACAGCAGGTGGAAATCTGGCCCCGGCAGCAGGGAAAAGCAAACAGCCATGGAGCACAGGAAACGTTTTGAGGTGAAAAGCCTTGCTTTGAAGGGAATGTGTGAAAACAGCGGGCATGCTCATGGGAGGAGGGGATGAAGGCTACATGGCATATTTTTGCTGCTGTTTGGTTGGTTTTGTCTTTTTCATTTTCCAAAGAAAGAAAACTGCTGAGGGAAAAAAATTACAAGATATGTGGGGAAATCTGGAGTGGGAGAGGCAGGGTGGAAGGGAAGGAGGAGGTAAAAAGTGAAGAGGAAATTGAACTTTTTCCTCTCATTTGCAGTGATTGTGATATTTTCTTTTAGAAGCCCAAAGGTGCAAAAATCATCCCTAGAGAAACCTATCTGTTATTTNGGGAAGTAAAAGCAAAGGGGGCTTCAACAACACAAAACGCAGTCAGACCCCTGGCTGAGGGCTAACCCTGCTCCAAATCCCAACGGGGAGACCCTACAAGAACATCCTCCGCTCAGTTGTGGCTCTGCCACCTCTCCAGCATCACCTTCATCCTCTGGAGTTTCCCTAATTTGCATCAGTGTAGCTGTGAGCGGAGTCCTGCTCAGTGCCCACCGCGGCCATGGAGAGTAGGGAGTATTGGCCCATGTGTGTATGTGTGTGTGTGCACGCAAATGTAAGGATGTTGGCTAATTGCGTGTAGTGTCCAGGCTAACTGGCTCACCAGCTGGAGAGGTGGGACAAGAAGGGAGAGAAGGAGAACTGCAGTCCTCCTTGCCTTTGCCTTGCAGAGTGGGGAGGGCTGCAGTGCAGAAGGGTAAGGGCAGAACGACTCCTGAAACCATGACCTGCCTCAGGATCCAGGATTTGGTCTGGCAGATGTGATCCATTCCCGATGCGATTGCGGCAAGTCCTCCAGGAGCTGCATCCCTCCTTGCCTTTCCAGCAGCATGACTGCGCGTCTCCTTCCTGTCCAGGGCCAGCCTGGATCTCCTCCTGCAGCAACTCCAAGGTTTCATACCCTTCCTGGGTTTGCAGGTGGGTAGGAAAACCAGCCACCTAGGGAGCAGAAAGAATTTCAGATGTCACCTACCACCCCAGGGAATCTCCACTAAGGTGTGTCAGAGAAGACTGAGGGGGGCGGTGGGGCGAGGATAGCAGCCCAACGGAGACAGGGAGTTTTGGAGGCTGGTGCAGGGCTCCCTGGGGGATTCCTGTCCCATTTTTTCCATAAGATCAAGAGGGCCCTTGCAACGCTCCCAAAGCTCTCCCAGCTGGCATTTGGAGTGCTGTGAAGTGGCCAGTACAAAACAGATGTTCTGGTTTTATTGTGACCTGCCTGATTTTAAAGCAGCTGCTGCATCTTACGAGCCGGGTCTGTAAACAGTGAGTGCATCAAATGGGACCAACAGCCAGGAAAAGGATAATTACTGTGTGAACCTGATTTGTTTGCTGGAAGGAGTGTTTGCTGTGTTGCAAGCGTGCACGCTGACTGCAGGGAGGTCAATGTCTGTGGGGAGAGGAAAGGAGAGCCTGGGTCTTTGTCCTTGCAAAAAGGATGCTGATCCAGATTTATTAAAGCAATAATAAGGGTCTTTAAATGCTTTTTTTGCTCTGGTGGTTCTTTGGATCAGTTGCCCCTGCCTGCTCTACTGTGGGCAGAGAGGAGAGACGAGACACATGGTTTCACATCCTTGGGGAAGGACAGTCAACCCCCAAATGACTGAACAACTAATTCGAGCTGCACAAGGCTTTGACTCAAACTTAGAACTTCTTTGAAGCCAGAGGCAGGGTTTACCAAAAAAACCCAAACAGTTAAAACCCATCCAAATCCCAGACAACTCAATGCAAAGTGTTTCCTGGAAGGTGGCCTTAAGGGCACTTGGAGGTGGAACTCTGAGCTCTCCTGACAGTTGTGTGGGCTGAAGAAGGGGAGAAAGGTCAGAGATCCTTACAATGCTAGAAGCTACCCTGAGGTTTGGTCATGATAGAAGTATGGCCTGCACTTGGGATATTTGAGAGGGGAGAAGGGTCAAATGATGATGGGAAAGATGGTGGTGGTGACCTTACGGGATGACTCACAGCCCCTGGAATGGATGCTCTCAGCTTATTCTTGTTGTCCCTGGAAGTGACTTGCAAGGAAAAACTTCATTTCCCTCATGGTTTTGGATTCACAACAGCCCTTTTACTCTGCACAGTGTCTCCCTTTCACCTTCCAGCAGGGTCATGCCACCACTCCTGCTCCTCTGCAAAAGGGCTTTCACCCTCCACTGTATGACTCGAGCAAAAGGCTTCTGGCTTAGGAAGGAGGTTGCCATGGAAACAGAAGACTAGGTTATCTTTAGAGAATATTTTGTCTCCCTCTTTTAATTATTTACTAACTGTTTGAAGAAGAAGGAGGAAACATCCATCCTTCCCGAAGAGGAAGCAGAATACTAAAACCCAGCAAATGCCTTGTGTTTTTGCTGCAGATTTCTGCGGTGGGGCAGGTTGAGACGTTTCTCCTGGCAAGAGATGCCTTTCCCAGCTATGACTGGCTGTTGGTTGGCACCAAGAAAAACCTCTGTCATCACCCACCCACCTCCCAGACAACACCTGAGGGCAACCAGAATTTGCCCAGGCATTTTTTCAGCCTCCTGTACTCCCCACGGGGAACTGTATCACAGGCAGCTCCTGCCAGGAGTCTCTTTGCTGTCATCAACCCGAGATTGCTCTGTTTTGTCCCGCTTCTACGTCACCCTTGTGGCCGACTCTCCCCCATGTCTGCCACCAAAAGGAGACCCTTTCCTGGCTTGATGCTGAGCTCCTCCACGTGTTTGCACACCACTACGGTGTCTTGCTCTGGCTGACGCTCCACCAAGTTAGGCGGACTTAGTTCTTTTCATCTCGGCTTGCCAGCTGGTTCCTTCACCTCTTTTCAACATTTTGCGTGTTCATTTTTCTAAGTCTTCTCTTTATATCTTCCCCCCTCTCACCTTGGCCTCTGGGCCCACCTGGTGTGGTTTATTGCAGCTGCAGAGAAGAGCCTGTCCTAGTGCTTCCCACCTTCTCTTGCATAGAAAATCCTCACCAGCTCCAACCTGCCCATGAAAAATGCACCCATATTTAGTATTTCTCCTGTGCCCAGGGACCCTATCTCAGCACTGCCAAACGAACAAGCATACTGCTAGGTTTACTTCTCGTAGCTTGTCCATTTTCATCTGTCTTCTGTAGTGCTATCGAAAGTTTCCTTATGAAATTAGACATATAGGAAATAATTGCCAGCATGTCCAAAGTTTTCTTTCATGGGAAGTCAGCAGTGTTGTGCATTCGGGGTAGTTTTTCTGGGTTTTGGGGTGGGGTTTTTTTTGTGAGGCCAGTTCTGTGAAGACTGAACAACACCAGCTTTCTATGAAAATAAAGCAAATTGAGCAGGCCGGGGGTGGGGGAAAGGGAGAAATTGAAAGTGTCATTGAGCAGGAAAATAATTTTTCAGACAAAATAAACTTAAAGCAGAAACCTTAGATGTCTTCAAGGAATTTTCTACTTTTCCTTTCAGCTGCGACCAAAATGATTCCTGCCAAAATGTCTCTCTTGTGTCCATAATGCCCTCACAGAGCATCACAGAGGTGTTGTGTCCTGGGTGATTCCTGGTGACTATCTCCTCAAGACACTAGGCCCCTTGGACATCCCTCAGGGTACTGAAGGTGGGCCCCTAGGCAGTGAGGTGCCCTCAAGGTGCCACGGGAGATGTGCCCTGCATACCTCATGCGAAAGGCGTGAGGGCAAAAGGCGTCATAGCAGTGGCTCAGGAGCAATGATTTTAGCCAACATCACTAAAACCTCAAAATTTGTTATGGAAGAAGTGGAGGTAAGTGGCTTTGCTTTGCTGCTTCTTATCACAAGAGCTTAACAGAAAGTAGGAAAATTAAACCCCACTGGTTTTCTCATGAGCTGTGATACAAAACACACAGTGCACCTTGTAGAAAGCGTTTGGTACTTTGGAAAGCCAAGCCCCTGGATGTAAGCCATCAAGTTCAGTTTATCTGCATGTGATCTGACTTTCCAAATATTCCCTTCCCCGGTCTTCATGAATACTTTATTTTAAAAGTCCTGCCTTACTTCCCAGGTTTTTTCTATGTTATTTTTGTTTCTTTTTAGGGCCACACTTCCAGTAGGAACTCAGTATCTTTGAACTATCATCCATTTTTTTCCATCTCATTTAGACATATGTGTTTCTTCTCTAGAACTTTTTCCTTCTCCTGCACATTTCCAAGCCCACTGTTTATATCTGCTAAGATCCTGTCACACTTTGTGCAAGAGCTGGCAATGTGATATTCAATATTTATGCCTCCCGACCACTTCCAGAGCAGATGTGCTCAATTTACAAGGAAAGAGCTCTCACCCCCACCAAAACTTGCATCCCAGCCTCCGCTTTGCCGCATGCCTCTGCTTTTGCTCCAACAACGGTCGCAGTAATAAGGGCTCTGCCCTTTCTCTTATGACGGCGATGGAATTGCACAGATGGACCTTATGACTGGGTACATCTTCAGCATCGCTTTGTGTATCAGCAGAGCTGCTGAGCATCTTTCATGTTCGTGACAGTAGTAGGAGCAGGGTGGACTCGGCACCTCACGATGTCGCTCCCATTAGCAGTTGGGCTGTTGCCATGTAAGCCACAGCAGGCTCCAGCTCACGCTCCCCCTTTGCTGCACAGTGCTGCTGGTCACAGAGAAATACAAATCTTTATCCTTAGTTTTGTCTGTACTCACCAAAGTCAGCAGATACAGCTCTCTTTTTGTCCCATGGTCCATGGAGAAGAACAGAGAGGGAGAGGTACTGTTTTCTTAAGGATGTTTTCCTGGAGAGCAGAGTACTTCAACCGCTCAGACCAACACATTTTACGCTGTCTGTTATTTCTGAAAACTTTAAAAGATACTGTGATTTGGGTTTTTTTTTTTTGTTTCTGCTTGCCAGGCTAGGGTCAGTGGACGCAGTGCAACACATAAAACAACACCAGCTCCCCCAGCAATTCTTCCCCTCCCTTTCCTTCAGCTTATTCATCCTGTATGAAATTTTTGCACTGTAAGTTACCTGTTTGTGCTGACCATGGTGTGATGGGATTTGTTGCTTGTCATTGCCCTGCTGCCACCTTTTTCTTTCTTTTTTTATCTTTCTTATGACTGCTGCTGAGGAAACAGCACTGTCCCTTCACAGAGCCTGGCAGAGCACCTCCAAAAAGGGGGCTGGCAACCACCCAGCACAAGCAGGTAGGGCAGCTGCCCCATCTTCAGTCAGAAACACCCGTATGGGCTAAGGTGCTGCTTCAAAACAAATTATCAACAATACCACTGGCCATGCAGATGGCAATCCAAAGAGAAAATATTTTCCAGTGAAACATCTTTAATCCAATCTTTTGCTCTTGAACTGCAAAGTGCCTTCATAGGAGAGAGCTACCTACTCGCGCACAAGGAGAAACGTCATGCAAGAACCCAAGGTATGTGGTCCATGCACAGGCAGGCATTTTCATTACTCTACAAGTCCTTGGTATAAACCTTGCTTATGAGCTATCACACCTTTGGATGTGAAGTACCAGGCAGGCTTTCCTCTAAAACTACCACTGTCACCTATAGCTGCATCTAATAATTGCTGGGATGATAACAATGAAAGCAGATGACCCCACTTATCTTTTTAATTACTACTTCACAAACACAGTTAATTTATGTTCCCATTTACACACTTCTTCTCCCACCTCCTTATCTGAGCCATATGAAGGGTTTGTTTCAAGATATGATCTACACACAGAAACATTACACACATTCTAGATAGCAGATATTTCAAAGAAAGAGTCGAATACAATGTGAATGGAGTGGCATAGATAAAAGATCTGCTTTTGTGTCTGTATTCCCTCTACATATATAAAACTGTCCCCCATGCACTTGTATTTCTTGCCACGGTCTTTAAAAATGACCTTCCATTGAATGTGGAGTTAATAACACGTGAGAGACTATTAATCATCATTGGCCACTGATTAGTTTCTGCTGTTACGGTAAGCCCAGGCATAGGAAATAAATCAGGAAGAAAAAACAACAACAAAAAACCCAAACCACAAAACAACCACCACCACCATGGCATTGAATAAAAAACCAAAAACAAAACCAAAAACCAACAGAGAGACTATTCTGAAAATCCCTCAGTGTCTGCTCAATATTTATTCTCATGCTTCTGTAGCCACTGCTGTTTTGTGTGTGTCTGTGTGTGTGTGTGTGTGTGTGCGCGCGTATACATGAGGAGGTCCAGGTACCTGTTTCAGGGTGGCTGTCGTTTATAGACAGATTTCCCACTGGTCTTGTTTTTCAAGTGAATATTAAAGCAATAAACAGCCCAAACTGCTGACGCAGGACAATGCTCACCAGTAGTCCCTGAAGCACTGATCAGGCAGTGCCCAGGAAGCATGTCCATCACTGGCTGCAACAAGTTGCAGAGGTCTCTGCTCGCCCCAGGGTGGAAAGCTCCAGGTCCCAGTCATGCTCTGTAGGCCTGGAGCAAGGGGCAACCTCAAAGTATCATGGCCTGAGGAGCTAGGCATGGCTGAGCTGCAACCCACATCAGCCCTTGCAGCATGCTCACAGCTGCTGCCTGGTGGACCACATTCCACAAGGCTGGAAATAAGGAGCAGCCGGGCTAGCAGGGAGCTGTAGCAGACCACGTGGTCAGGGACCTGGGGTAGCTGGAGCCACCACGTGTATGTGCATGCATGCATGTGTGTGCATGTACAGGTACTTGCACTGTGGAGGACCATCAGGAGCCTCCTTGCACTCTCTAAATTGCTGGTCTGTCTGCAGTTCAGGACTTGAGCTGTGGCACAGGCTGAATGACCACTTCAGCATCAATCGTTCCCTCAGGAACGGGTTCATGCCAAAACATGTTGAAATACTCTCGCTTTTGGGCATGAACATGCAGGTACCCATACAAGGGAGGCCAGGGAAACCACCAGCATGCACAGCCCTGCTGGGGAAGGCAAGTGTGGTGGGCACCCCTGTGCTGCTCAGGAATTCAGAGGGTTATTTATTATCCTACATCAGTTTGCACAGGAAATGGAGACAGTGCTGACAGCCAGCAAGAACCGTGAGCCCCTGTCCCAGGTCCCCGACATCATCCTGGAGGCTATTTGAAGTCTGATCCGTAATTTGGATTTTGCTTTGTGTCCTGGTCACCTCTGATGTGGACATGGCTGAACAGCTCAATATGTCACAACAAAGTGCAGCTGCCGGTTCTGTGACTGGAGTCAACCCTGGGGCTGTGTGTCCTGCTACAGAGTGATTCCTCCATGGTCCATCCACACTCCTGCTCAGTGACCACCACAAACGCAGAGCCATTGCCTCCATCCCAGCAAACTCTAACACCTTGATCTGGTGGGACCCAACAGCGGGCTAAGCCCTGGGGCTGGAGGTGCTGGCTCCATCCCCACTGGTAAACAGCTTTTCCTTTTGTGCTTGGTTGGATACAGCATTTGAATGTTTATTTGTGTCCAACCAGGCAAAAATACAGCCTAGGTAACAAAGAGGCGAAAAGGCCTGAGGGGAATTTCCACTAACGAAGGCGAAAGCTAGTTAAGAGTCTGGAGGAGGTGAAGATCTGACTCCTGGATTGAGACAGGGATGATTCACCTAGAGGGACACCCTGAGGGTGCGGGTTTCTTTCCTCCAGCCACGTGCTCGCTGCCTCTACATTTTTCTGCTCTGTAAATTCTGCAGGAATCAATGCAGCGGCTAATGTGGCAGTTTTGACATTTGAGGGGGGATTATCTCAGAAATGAGCCACTCAAAAGTCCAGAGATGGAAAGCAGATGCTCACTTGCAGCCCCAAGCCTGCCAGGGGTCCCTAGTGGCAGCTCAGCGGGGGCAGGATATGTGGGTGCAAGAAGCTATGGGGCTCTTGCAGCACCCAAGGGGTCCAAGCACACAGGAGGGAAAGAGGCAGCCTGGCAGGTCATCATGTCGTTTGCTTTGCGCTGGCGATGATGCAGTGGTATCGTTTTCACGCTAAATGCTAATTTTCTGCTTTGCTGGCCTCAGAATCGCCTACATTCGTATCCTTCATTGCAGCAATTAAAGGGCTGGGTGCTCAAGTTGAGGCGCTCGCAATGAGTGCAATTTTAATCGGCATGCACGGCAGAAAAGGAGGGATGTGATTGCTTCCCTGTTGCTGTGGGAACACATGAGAGCAGATCTATGCCCATGAGGGGCAGGAGAGCCCCTGCCTTGGGATGTGTGTGTATCAGCTCCAGCCCAGCGCTGGAATTACTGCATCTTCCACTTCTCTCTCCGGCCAGGAATTGCCATACAACTTCAGCAAAACGTTGAAACAAATCACAGGCTCCCTGCTTCGTTTTCCTGCCCTGGGAGAACACCCTCCAAGGTGCTGTGCACCTTGCAGAGTTCCCCAGCACGTTGCAGGATGGGCTGAACATCACTGGCATGACCCCTCTGATGGGAAGGCAGGGCAAAGGGAGAGGACACAGTGTCATACTGCACAGATACAAATTCCAGGCATGCCTGTAGGCATAAGGAGGCAATTACACAGGTCCCCGCTACGAGACTGCAGCGGAGGTTGCTCTGCACAGGTGGGCAGGAGAGTCCATTTGTGAAAGCACTTGGAAAGACATCAGCGTGTACATACTTAAGCATTTACTCTGTTTGCCTATATCATAAAGCTTGGGCTGCTGGATACACTTGCAGATCCCCTCTGTCTCTCCAGCAGGCTTAAATATTCCTCCAATGGGGAATGGAGGCCGTGTCACTTTAGTCTTTGCTGCTTTGCTTTCCCTCGGTGTGTCTCCAATGCCCATGTTTGCAGTGAAGGGACCATCCTGCTGGGGTCCCGAGCAGAGGTGTAGCTGTAGCTCTCCCTGCCACTACCCCAGCACCATGGGAGCCACAGCAGGCAGATATGGGCAACCCCCTGCCCCCAGGAGATGGAGTGGGGAGGAGGTCCAGGGCTCCCCATGCCCTGTGCCCGATGTTGAGGGATGTCTGTGTGCAGTGGGGTCTGCAGGAGAGGAACACCAAGGGGGAGACTGGGCCTGTACCAAAACTGCAGGAGTCAGTGGGAAGGAAGAGGGAATGATGACATTTCTGGGGCAGACACAAGCTTCCACAGCCATCATATCAGCTCCTCCTTGAGTTTATCTTAATTCCTTCC
>VXBJ01004076.1:0-24705 GCA_013400055.1 Nycticryphes semicollaris
AAACCAACCTGCAGGCCCGGGCAAAGCCACACCGGGCCGGCTCCTTGCGCTACCGGCCGTGCGGGGGGAGCGCCGTGTGCTCCGCTCCGTTCCACCGGCTCATCTCCCCGTCTTTATGTGTGTGCCACTCTCGTTCTTTAATTTTTCTTTTTTCCTCACTGAACGGTACCGGGAGGCACCGCAGGGACGCCTGAGCGACAATCCACCCGCTATATTGCCGGGTTCCCTCAGCGCCGCGGCGGAAGTGACGTCTCTGAGTCGCGCCGGGCGGAAGAGGCGGTGTCGCGGTGCGTGTTGATGACGCACGCGCAGGCCCGGTAGCCGCTGAGGAAGCTCTGGCCCGTCTGCCGCCATGGGGGGAGGCGACCTGGTGAGGATGGCAGGGGTTCGGGGGTGTCAAGCGGGCCGAGAGTCACCCTCGTGACTTGGGGACCATCTCAGGCTCGGGCGGGCGGGGACGGGTCCAAGAAGCGCGGGTTGACCGGGCCCTGCGGCCGCGTCCTCCGGTAGCTGTGGGCCCGTAGGTGCGAGCGGGTCGCTGTGGGGCGAGAACGAGCGTGTCCCCTTCGGAGGGCCCCGTCGCTAGTGTTGTTTGGCGCGGGCGAGCCCGGCTGCCAGTGGGTCCTTCCCCGTGGCCACTGGCCTAACAGGGCCTATGGGCCCCCCCCGGGCGGCGTTTGGCGGGGCTCTGTTAACGATTCCTCCTCTCCTGCAGAACTTGAAGAAGAGCTGGCACCCCCAGACCCTTCGCAATGTGGAGAAGGTCTGGAAAGCTGAGCAGAAGCATGAAGCTGAGCGGAAGAAGATTGAGGAGCTGCAGCGGGAGCTGCAGGAGGAGCGGGCGCGGGAGGAGATGCAGCGATACGCTGAGGACATGGGCACTGTCAGGTGAGGTGGTGCTGGTGCCCCTTCCCCAGACTGCTGGTACCTGTCCTGGCCATCTCCAGGGGACAGGGGCTATCTAGTGTGGGTGGTGCAGGTGCTCCTGGTGCCCCCGAAAGACCCAGGGATTTAATGTTTCAGATGATAAGATGTTTCTGCTCACCTTCCTAAGCCAGCACCTTAAAAAAATAACTTCAGAGCTGTGAAAAGTTGAATAAGGTGGTCTTGTTTCCAATAGGAAAAGAGAAGAGAAGTTGGAGTGGATGTACCAGGGGCCTGGTGGCATGGTGAACAGAGAAGAGTATCTTATGGGTCGCCCTGTGGACAAGTACGTCTTTGAGAAGACAGAAGACAAGGATGCCGGCTGTTCCAACGAGACAGGACTTCTCCCAGGTTCCATTTTTGCCAGGACAGGTGCCAATTCTGTCCTAGACATGGCAAACAAAATCCGGGAGGATCCGCTTTTCATGATAAGGTACTAAATCTGGGGGCTAAAGCAGTAGTAGATGAGGCAAAGCATTAATATCAGCAGCTCACCAAGAGCTGTCTTTATTTACCTTTGGTGAGCTCTAGGCTGTAGGTGGCAGCCCTGGCCTCTTTTGCCTGTATGTCAGTGTATCGGGTCTGCTCCCAGAGTTCAGGTGTTTATTAGCCTTGTTGGCAGAATTCTGGTGACAGAAGACATTTGTGTTTACCCCACTAGTTGCACTCTTTGCTGAATGTACAAAACGTGCCTGTTTTCCTGCTGTGTATGTATTTAGAGGTTGGCTCTTGATTGGTATCTTTCATGAAAGTATGATCTTTTCAGTTGTTTGGAAATGTTAATATATTTGTTTCCTTCTTTAGAAAGAGGGAGGAGGAAAAGAAGAGAGAAGTTTTGAATAACCCTGTTAAGATGAAGAAAATCAAAGAATTGGTAGGTGTATCTGCTTTACAGAATCACAGAATTCACTGAACCAGGGAGAGAATCGCAGATCGAAATTAGCATCGTTCATGATAAGGAGCTTAGTTCCATTTCCTGACTCTTTCACAAAAAAACAGAATAAACTCAGCTTTCTGTAATCCTGATAAAACAGAGCAAGGTTTCTTCCCAGTCGTTCAGCAGGAATTCATTTCTCTTCCTTTCAAATTCAGTGCTGTTTTACTCCTCTTGCCTCTTCTAGTGTGGGCTGGGGCTTTTTTTAGCTTGTGATTAATTGTTGATTTAGTACTACAGAGGGATTGCAGACGTAGGATTTGACACGCGCCAACACCAACCGACACTTGAAAGACTCCATTAAGCTCTTTAGTTTTGAGAAAGAACCTTGTTAAACGCTTTAGGGTTTGTTTCTGGAGCCTCTCCAGAGGAAAATCTGTTAATTTGCCTCATGGTACTGACTGCCCAAGTGGAGAGCCAGTAATTATTTCTAATGAAGTGATGTCTTGCTTTATAGCTGCAAAACAGTTTAGATAAGAAAGAGAAAAAGAAGAAGAAAGAGAAGAAGAAGAAGCACAAGAAGCATCGGCGTCGCAGTTCTAGCAGTGAAAGTGACAGCAGTGATGAGGAGCGAAGCAAAAATAAGTATGTTCTGCGGGTTTTGAGTAAAAAATACCATGTTTCCTGGCTAATTTGCTTGTGTTTTCATGTCTCTGTTTAATCCATTCTGAGTCCTATATTTCTAATGAAAGTTCTTAATTTGCCTAAATGTTCCTATACGTGACTTAAGTATTTTTGCATCATTAGGTTATTTTTTTGGCATTTTAATGTTAAACAAATACTGTGTTCTTGAATTTCATCTGCTTCACGAGGAGTATTCTGGTTTTTCTCTAGGTCTCAGAAGAGGACGAATAATTCCTCCTGGAAACCAGCTCCTTTCAAAGTCCCAGGATATGGCTTACAGGTCAGTCTGTGCGTTCCCCACAGCTCCCTTCGGTAACAAGAGCCCCAGGCAGGGGACAAGTGAGAGCTTTGGTAGTTTGTCGCAAGATGCTTCGGTGGCTGGAAGAGGATTGTGAGGGGGATGTAGATGTAATAAAGTTCAGGTTCAATTTGGAGTCATCAAAGCCTTGAAACTGGAGTTGTTCAGATCCTGGTAGGACTTTTGTCTGCTCTGGATTAAAGTTAAGTTGTATGTGACTTCTCCTCAGTATCACACGTGTTTAAATACTCTGCTTGGCTGTCTCAGCAGTTGAGTTTACTTGAATGTGATTCAGAAATCATCTTTTTAGACATAGGTGTTAATAAGAACATAGGAAGTGGGATAATAAATCACAAACTGTGAGGTACACTCCTTCCTGCACTTAGCCTGGTCTGAGGTCTTCTCTGTGACCATATGTTTTTGTTCTCTTGCAAGACATCTCTCCTCAAAGACGCTTTTGAATTCCAGGTCAGAGACTCCGACCAGAGCCACAGGTCCCGGGACTCTCCGGCTGCCGGCCAGGAGAGGGCCCCCCACAAGCACCGTGATCGCTCCAGGTCCAGGAGCCATTCCCGCTCCCCTCAGAGACGCTCCAGCAGGAAGAATTCAGACCGGGCTGGATCCAGGGGGTCAAGATCTCCTTCTAGACACAGCAAACAGTGAGTGTGACTCAGTTGGCTAATATAAACCTAGGGCTGCTCTCAGGGGGGGAGTTCTCTAGGATCAAAATCCCTCTTTTTCAGTCTCCTTCTGCCACTGTAGTGTTCTGGCCGCGTCATTGCTCGGCTCTGGGTGTAGAGGCAGGAACTGTGCTGTTGTACAAGGGTGCAGAAGTGCCCAGGGGAGCTCCTGGAGGGTACACGCTGGCTGTGATTGCACTCTTCGCTTGGGACACCCTTTGGGTATTGCCTGTGACTGTACTTAATTTGGGATAATGATTCTGTTTAAAAGGTATTTATAACTTGAATTCTTTTTACTAAGTGCTGATGAGAGGGTACCAGGTATTTATTGTTTGCTGATGAAATAATTAAAACTGACTTAAAATAGATGGAATTTTACAGTATATTAAGAGTCATTAGAATTTGTTTTCAAAGTGGACAGGTGGTTACAGGAGACTTGGTTTCAGAATGTATACCAAAAAATCCAGGGGAAGTTGAGAGGTGTGATAATGTGTGTTCATCTGTCCTAAAAAGAGGGTTTCTCTGGGTTACAGACACAGCAGTCGAGAGGAGAAAGGCAGAACAAGGAGCCCATCCCCTAAGAAGAGCTACCGACGGCAGCACACACCGGGTTACACAAGGTAAGGGAGATCCCGTTCCTCTGCTTTTGGATGGAAGTTGTCCTGGTGGTTGTGAAACAGCCAGGTGTGATCTGTGAAGCAAATCTTATTCTGTTAACAAAAATAGATGGGGTCAAACGTCCAGAAAATCAGGCAGAGAGTCTTAAAGTGCTCGGTTTGGTGCCGTTGAGCTCAACTGTTAGTTAATGCCTTGGACAACTTCCCAAACCAACTCAGGTTCTGGGTCTCCACGTGTCTCGCATCACTGGGCCCGGCAGTAACGAGAAGTCCCACAGACTGTTAATTAGAAGCATCCTGTTTCACTGTCACTGGGAAAATACGACCTTGACAGCATCATCTTACCAGTCAATTAAAAACAAGAGGGCTGACAAGAGGAGGAAAACAGACTTCAAGGTCCCTTCCAATCCCTGATATTCTGTGACTCTGTGACTTTTTCTGAGGGTGTGGTCAAGCGGAATGTGTAGGTGCATACTTACAAGTTTGCTGATTGGTTACCAAATTAAAAGCTGTGCTAAACACCCCCAGTTTGGGGGATTGTAAATCATCTTGAAGGATGGAAAGCAAGGGGAGGGTGGGGCCCAGCGAGCTATCGATTCACAGCAGTGGTGTTTCCTCCCAAACAGAAAGATCTCTCCAGAGGAATTGGAGCGTAAACGCCAGGAAATGATGGAAAATGCCAAGTGGCGGGAAGAGGAGAGAGCAAACAACCTCAAGAAACACCGAAAGGAGGAGGAGCTGGAGCGAGAGCTGGAGAAACTTGACTCTCGAGATGGGAAGTTCTTCCAGTGAGTGTCTTTTATTTGGCTTTTGTTCAAGGGAAATACAGGCCATGGCTTCTCAGGAGCGAGTGGTGGCCTCGACATTTGAGGGTCTGACGGTGTAAGATCAGTCTCTGCTGCATTGTACAGTAGAACTAGTGACATCCACTGTTCCCAGATTCTCTTCTTGACCCAGGAGATAGAGGTTTCTGTGATGGCCTTGGTGCTCAGACTCGGAGAGCAAGAAGGTCTCCCTTCAGCCTCCTTTTCTCCAGGCTGAACAACCCCAGTTCCCTCAGCCGCTCCGCATAAGCCTTACTCTCCAGACCCCTCACCAGCTCTGTTGCCCTTCTGTGGACCCAGAAGGAACTGGTTGAGCTGCCAACTGTTGTGTTTACTGGCACATTGTTTGAGGAGGGGATGGTTTGGGAAAGCACAGCTGTGGGATCTGAAGCAGTAAAAGAAAGCAAGTGGTTGCAGGGATCCCTTCTCTCTCCTCTGTTATCGTAGTCATTTACAGCACGAGCTCTCCTGTTCTCCCAGAGCACCACTGCCCTGGGATGTTGCTTTTCCCTTGTTTGCTTCACAGAAAGCAACCAAGTCCCCTGTGATGAATGTGCTTGTAATTAACAGTGATATTTGGGAGATGGAAGAGACTCAAGAGCTACTGAAAATACATTTCTGAGCACTGACCTTAAATAAGACGTTGAATCTGTTACCAGCCAAATAAAAATGTACTCGGTTCTTTCAGTGCAGACCTTGGTAGGAAATGATTTGCTGTTTTCTCTGTTAGATGAATTTGGGGAGGTGACTCAGGGATGGTGAATCCTGCTGGGAACAGTTTGGAATGAGATTCTGATTTCTTTCTTTGGTTCCATTTCCTGCAGTCGCTTAAAACTCGAGAGCGCGTCTACTTCCACCTTGGAAGATCGGGTGAACCGCAACATCCACTCCCTCCAGAGGACTCCTGCTGCCCTGGAAAAAAACTTCATGCAGAGATGAAACTCCTTCCTACCTCTGCTCCCACCCAGGAGTTAAACGGACACTTGTTCCTGGAGGTGAGAGACCTCCAGCACAGGCTCCCTGCAGACACAGACACCGTCTCCCAGAGCGGTGCAGGATTTCTCTCCTGCTGCTCACGGCGCCTGCTGGGCTTTGGGCGCTGTGAATACCTTGGTAATGACTCTGGCCGGGCGAGCAAACCTTTGCTGGAGGATTCCAGCCTTTGTATTCCCTTCCTAGCGAATCGCCACATCTTTTTCCTTCTTTCCCCACCTTGAACGGGTATAATTTTTGTTATATTATCATCACCAAATTGCACCAGTTGGTAACTGCTTTCTACGCTGGGCAGATCGAGCTCTTTATACGACAGAGCAAAAGATCTATTTTTGTTAGTCCTTAAAAGTCAAAGCAGAACAAGTTCACGTGTGAGTTAATGCCTTGGAAGTTGATGAAGCTACAAGGGTAGCGGGCAAATTCCTGCTCGGTGCTGTCCCCGTGCCAGGCTTGGGCTGGGAGGGAAATAATTTGTAGCTGTTGTTTAGTTGCTCACAGATTTGCATTGTTATTTGACCCAAAGGGAGGGAGGGGGGTGAGCAGAGCGTGGCCCCTACAGCAAATATTTCTTTGGGATTTTTGTAATGTAAGAAATGTCTATATGTACAGCAGTGTAGATCTTATTTTTTAAATTAAGAAACTTTACTGTCATTTTTAGATGTTCTTTGTGGCTTTCAGGGGTGGGAGGGGTTACCTCTTGCCAAAGGGGAGGGTCGCAGGGAGCGGGGAGGTGTCACAGGCACCAGCGGCCGCGTTCCGAGTTGATCCTGGCCCGCAGGACCCGGCTCCGGTGCCGCCGCCGGGGGCTCCCGGCCCCGCTCCTCTCCCTTTAAACCCCGGCCCGTGACGTGCGGAGCAGCCCATTCATAATTCCAGGCGCCTCGCTGCTTATTGGCCCGCTCGCAGCGGGGCGTGGCCTGGGCGGGTACGTCACGCCAACTAGGCGAGACCATCTTCGGGAAGAGGAGGAGGGATGGGCTCTTGCTTTCTCCACCCCCTCTCTCTCCCTCCCTCCGGCTCTTCCCGTTCTCCCCTTTCTCTGCTCCACCTCTGCCGCGCTTCTCCCTGTTCTCGCTGCACGTTGAGTCGCGGCGAGCCGGCGGCCAACGCCGCCCTCCCGCTGCCGGGGTCCCCCCCCAGTCCTGGGTGAGGTGGTGGTACCTCCCGCTCCCCACCTCCTCAGCTCTCCGCCATCTTGGCGCCTCCTCAGAGTGGGGCCGGAGCGAGCTCGGCCGGCGGCGGCGGCTCCTCCTCAGCGGTGGAGCGAACCACCGCNGGCTCGTCAGCGGGGGGCGTCGGGGCGGCGCTGGGCTCGGCCCTCAGCGCCAGCAAGACCAAAACCAAGAAGAAACACTTCGTGTGCCAGAAGGTGAAGCTGTTCCGGGCCTCGGAGCCGCTGCTCAGCGTCCTCATGTGGGGGGCCAACCACACGGTGAGCGGGCCCTCCTTCCCCACCTCCCGGCCCTTCCCAGCCCCTCTGGACGGGGGACCCTCACCCCGATCACATTGGGCCCTTCCCCTCAGCGAGCGCCCTCGCCCCGCACNCCCGTCCGGATCGGGCCCTTCCCCGCGCTCCCTCAGCCAGGGCCTTTTCCCGCCCCCCTCGGGGCAGGGCCCTCGCCCCCCGGATCGGGCTTTGTCCCCCCACTCCCACTGTCCCCCCAGATCGCCGCCTTCCCTCCCCCTTGGCATGCGATCCCTAATCCGGGTCCTTCCCTGGATTCCCGCTCCCCGGTGTCGGGCTGGTCCTGCTGGCGGGGTGGGAGAACCCCCTCTCTCCATGGGATCTGCATGTCCCTGGCTCTGGTGATGCCTTTCCCCTGGTGCTCCTTCTCCACAGCGTCCCCGTCTCCGGGTGGTTTTGGGCCTCCCTGGGTCAGGGTGTTCCTCCGAGACATCCCCATCCTCATGCCTGGGGTGGCTTTAGGCTCCTCTTTGCCAGAGCATCCCTGTCCCCTCGCACCCACCCGTCTGCCTCCATCCTCTTCCCCAACACCCTCTTTTCCAGGGCTGGGGAGGAGGAGAGATGCCATTTTGGGTTTGTGTCCCTTTGTGCAGGGTGCTGCTGCCCTGGCACACCCCCTCTTTGGCACCAGAGGCCCTGAGGACACTCATTTGACACCCACAGCGCTTGTCCCCTGTCACAACCCCTGGCTTTCTGGCTCAGGGCAGTCCCCATGGCCCTGTTACGGTGTGGGGACTTCCATGTGTCACAGCCCAGAGGTCCCACACACAAGGTGACAATCCTGTCCCTTAGTTGGCCGGGTGAGGACAATTCTGTGTCTTATCTCCATCCCAAAATGCAGAAGGGTGTTTTGGCCCCATTTGTCCAGTTTTCTCTCCTTCTGACTTGCCTCAGCTTCCAAGACTTGGGCCGTGAATGCCCCTTGGATTCTGCCTCAGTTTCTCTGGGTAGTGGTTGGTACAAGTTTTGGGAAGGAGGTGGGAGAAGGGTCCCTTGGAAATGTCTGTGATGGCTTAGCTCCATAATCCTTCTCCTTTGGAGGTTCCTGAGATCATTTTTATGTTGTTTTCTCTGGAAACTTCTCCCTCACCTGTGATTGCAGGTGCTAAGCTCGTGCTGGAAAGGAGGATTGAGTGACCACTGCTCTCTCTTGGAAGTGGGTAACGGATGCTGTTCTAGGAGAATAGGTGATCAAAGAATTAGGAAACCTCATCCTTTCCTAAATTAATATGGTTTTCTGCCTCAAACCCACCTATTTCTCTAGTGGATTAGTGAATGTTTCCTAGCGAGTGAAAGGTATTTAGGCTTAATTTTTGCAGAAACAAATAACACACCCCGAAACCCCCCCCCCCAAAATTAGCATTGCATTTCTAGCTTGGCTGGAGATGGGATGAAAGCTCCCAAACGTAGTTCAACACGGCGCTGTCTTTCTGAGTCAAAGGATGTTCCAAGTGTTTGCTGCTCAGAGCCTTGCCCTGAAAGCAGGGCAATGAATTTAATCAGGCTTTGATCAGCGGTGCTATTGGGAGCCCTGAAGAAATGGAAGTTGGTGGGATTCTTCTGAGTTTCTTCTGAGCCTCTTAGGGACAGTGGTTGCTCGGTGGCACTTAGCTTTTTATTTTTTTCTCCTGTAGCTGTCTGGGCAGTGGGAATCTGGCGACTTTTTTTTAGGCACTGGATCAGGATAATGTAACTTTTGGAACACTTGGCTGTGAAATATTTAGGCAAAGGGAGGAAGGCAGGCGGAGAGTTCCGGATGAGCACGAAGCTATTAATGAGATTATATCGGATGCACGTTACGAAGAGATTGCTGCCAGAAAGGACGGTGTCTGGAGGGGCTGGGAAGGGGGTTAGAAGGTTTCAGTGGTGACCTCCTCACCCTTGGACAGGCATCCAGGATTTCCCAATGAATTCCATCCAGTTGCTTTTCCTCCACCTCTCTGCCACCGACGTGAGCCTGGTGGGGTGGGAGGAGGGTTGGTGACCGGTGTGACGGGGCTGCGGGGGCTTTGTTTCCTCCTCCTGGTCTGCGCTGGGAGATGATACTGGTGCCCTGGTTATACAGGATGGGGAATTGCTTCTGTGCTTGGACAGCTTAGGAATATTTTTCAGCAGTAACTTTTGGACTTTGTTAGAAATCTTTTGGGTTTGTTTTTGTTAGAAATATTTTTGGGTTTGGCTTCTGGACCACGGTTTTACAAGGGATGAATCCCGTGTCCGTGGAGCGCTGCCTTGGGACCCCTGCAGTGGGAAGGGGAGAAAACTGCCATCAGCACAGAGCACGAGACCCTGCCAGGGAAGATTCTGTCAAAAATACTTGCATTAGAGATGAACTTTTTCACGGACAAATCAAACAAACAACCATTTTATGCAATCCACCATTTCTGTTGACTGAAGAAATTCCCGTGGGTCCGTTAACTGAGTCTGGCAGGGCTTGGGGCCCTGCCTTGTGTTTAAACAAGCTCGTTAGCAGCTGGTGTGAGTACGGGCGGTGATGGGCCTGGAGAGGATCAGGAGTGATGATGTTAGCACACCAAGAACAGGAACTGGTTTCTGGAACACCAGTTCTGAGCGCTTCTTGTTTTAAACAGCGAGCTGGGTCTTGGCCCTCCTGGTGGTCCCCAGCCAGTGTTTAAAGTGAGCAAACTGGGATCGGGGTGGGGCTGTGGCTGGTGGGGTCAGGCAGGGCCAAACGTGGGGTGGTATTAGTCCCACAGCTAAATTTTGAATTAAAAAACCCATGGAGGGGAGGGGAGAACTCGTGCGGGTGGGAGAGGGAAGTGGAGTGGCAGAGGCTCCCCCTCGATTCCTGAGTTTCCTGTGAGGCACTGTGAAATTCAGCGAGCGTGGAGATGGTTCCTGGGGAACCGTCCTGCTGTTGTCATGGTGTTGGAAGAGGAGAGGGTGTTGGTTGTGTCCACGTTGCTCCCTGCGGGTTCCCCGTGCCCTGGCTGGAGTTGGCCGTGCTCGGGAGCTCGCCAGTGGCAGAGGAAAAGTTGTGATGGTTCTGGAAGGGAGAAACCATCTCGCAGTGAAGAGCAAGTGTTGTGTGATGCTCTGGAAACCATAGAAACGGTTGTAAGGTGCTGATTATACAAGGCACTGGGATCCCAGTGAGTTTGGGGGTTTGCTGGGGGGGTGACTCTTCTTTCTGTTTGCTAGAGGAACAGCCGGGTTCGGACAGGCCACGGTGATGTCTCTCTTGGTGGCAGTTTGTCATGTGGAAACAGTCACTGGAACGCTGGGGATGTTGGGGCAGGGGGCAGACATAAATGAAACCCTTATTTTTTATTATTTTTTTATTTTTATTTTTGTAGAAATGGGTAGATCTCTTCTGTTGGCTGCGGGGATCTTGCCCGAGGCAGCTTCCTGTGCTCCAGAAGCTCCCATTATTGGCTGAAGCAGCAGCCGATCTCCTTGGACCTTCAGGAGCGGTGCCAGCCCAGTACAAAACACAGCTACTTAGTATTCCAGTGAAATAGCAAAATTGGGATTTGCAGCACGCTTCTGCCTTCTCTGCAGTGTTGTTTTTGGTGTTGCCATGTTAATTCCAGCCAGAGGAGCATCTGCCACATATCAAATGTTGAAGTCCTATAAATTGGCGCTGGCACAGGGTAAACAGCCTGGATTTGTCCTTTCCAGCCCTTGCTAGCTGTCGTGGCTTTAATTGACCTCTGGAGAGTGTCACATATGGCCATGGCCATGATAGACCCCGTTAATGATCAAGGCTGCTGGCTCTGAACCTTTTTATCCCGGGCCCTCCTGTTAAAATAAGAGATTCCAGGAGCCCTTTCCCCTCCTGGGGAATGGAGAGAAAAGCAGGTTTTCTTGGGTAGTTCAGCGAGGAAAACGGGGCTCAGTTGCCTGCTCTGCCACTGCCTCGTGTGGCCGTGGGGAGGCCATTGAACCTTTCCATTCCTCAGCTCCTGTTTGAGCCCAGGGAAGCGTTAGCTCTGCCAGCCAGTGGACTGGGAGGGATGGATGCTCTCCAGTGGTCCGGCATGGGCGACAGGCTGCCCTGTGCTGGGGGACAGCAGGGTGACACTGACCGATGCCCCCGGCCCCTGCCACAGCGTTGTGCTACAGCCCTATCAGGACACGGGGGTGATTTCCAGCAGGCTTCAAAGTACTTTACTCGAGAAGAGAATGGGGTTTTTTTTCCCCTCTTAAAGCATGCTGGTGTCCCCAGAGCACTGATAGAAATTATTGACCACAAGATTCATGCTTCCATAGCGGTGCTTGGGGGGGTTGTTAGCTTGAGTACTGATTAATCATGCTCCAATTCATAGAAAACGGTATTTTTTTCCTTAAACTGTTGCCCAGTTGCTGCACCGTGTTAAGCAGCAGCAAAGTTTTGCTGAAGGTGTGTGTTTGTCTCCATACTAAAGTGATTTTTCTCTGTGTCTTTTGCCTACTCCCCGAGAGTATTTTAAAGTTTAACCAATGCTCACAAAGTACTTGGGGATACCGGATTGAAAGGCTTGGAGAGGGACAAAGTATTTTTATTTTCCTGAGCAAATTCCTGTTGTAAAGAATCCTAGAGAGTAGACTCACACACTCCATCATCTGGATCTTGTTAGTAAACAAATTGCATTTTCCCATCAATTTACTAATGGTAATTGCCACTTTGAGGCTACAGTCAGGTTTTGAGACAAAATTATGCCTGGCCCATTCGTTCTAACAGCTGTCCCCGAATGACACAGAATATTGATGTGCCTTTTATTGGCTTTGGTGGGGAAGACAAATTATCAACTACAGATAAACCCAGAACCGTACTGACGGGTGTTGCTCGAGAATTCAAGTGACCAGGAAACACAGGGTGAAGAGGCGGAGGGGAGGTGGTATTTTTCCAGCCCTTTGAGGCCAAGGGTGGATGTTGAACTTCTCGGCGAAGAAGAGAAAAATGGATTTTGCTGACTGAGGATGAAGGGCCCGGCCACTGCTGCCGGCTGGGGAGCCTGAGAAACCGTGGAGCTGAGCTTGCTGTTCCTCCGCCCGCCGGGCAAAATACATCTCTGGAGAGATGTGGGTCTTCTTTCCGTCACTTCCTGCAGTTGCCCCAAACCCTGGTCCTTCCTTCAGTGCCATCAGGCTGCCCTTCCCTCCGGGGCTCTGGAGGGGATCAGGGCTGTTGGACACATGGGCCGGTCGCTGCCTTTCCTCTCTCCTCGCCAGGGTGACCTCCAGGAACACGGGGCAGCTTGCCTTGCTCGGGAAATCGCTCTTTTGTTCTCAGATTGTGGTGAAGCCAGCAGAGAAATGTGAAGCATCTCTCTCTCTCTCGGTGCCCCTGCTGTTGCCTAGTGAAGATGTCAATTGGTTTGTCTAAGATGTGTCTTGGTTTTAAATCCTCTGAGCTCCACTGAGAGACTCGGAGCCTTGGAGCCTTTTGTGAGGCTGAGGGGTATGTGCCATTCACACTGTCTCTGGCCTGGGGTGGGGAGGGATGACAGTGGCTTGTCTTGCTGTAAAATGCAGGTGCCAGTGGCAAGATGCCCTTTCTTAATGGTGCTTTCAGCCCGGGACTGGTCCCTCTCAGCTTGTCTCTGCTTTCTACTTAGATGGGGAATAGAAAACTCCAGGCATAAGAGAACCGTGCAAAACCAGGGGCTTATTTTCAAGAGGATTCCAAGGCAGATTAGGTCAAAAAAGCTGGATGATTTACAGAAAACCAGCATCACGCTGGGTCTGGAGACACATCCCTGCTCTGAAGAGCTTGTGCTCTAAATTAGCTGTCCTTAACTTTTTCTTCACTTTGGGGACCTCTGAAGCCTTTGTAGCAGAGGTGTGGAAATAGCCCAGCACAATTCCCAGTTGCTGTGCTTCCCGAAACACCCCCTGACCCCTGCCAGGGGGACACGGAGGTGTGTGACTGCAGAGCTCTCTGCTCCTGCACCTCTGCCCTTGGCAGCTGCTTCTTCCAGAACAAAAACCCAAGTCTCAGCATCTTGTGGCCACCACCAGCTCCAGACGTCTCCCAAGGTCTCAGTACCGGCAAACCTTCCGCAGTTGGGTGACATCTCTTTGTGGGAGATGGGTCAGACCCACGGGGACGGGCTCCCCAGGAGCCAGGGGTGGCCGGGCACCTCATCACTGGGCACCTTGCTGTGACCTTGCCTTCTGTAGCATAAATACACAGAGACACACACTCTGCTATATATAATCTCCTGCTACACGCCTCTCCCTGGGGAGAAGGCGAGAGAGCAAACATGTGCCAGGCGTTAGTCACGTTGCTCTCGGAGGCTGCTCAGATTCCACCGTGATAAGCAGAGGGAGAGGATCCCTCTGGAGCGGTGCTGTCCCCTGCTTTTCCTTTGGGCACAGGCTCCTAGGGTTTCACTTGGCACCGCGCTGCGGGACCCGGCCTGAGGAAGCCTTAGGAAGGAGCACTGGATGCTGAGGATCGTGCTGTGAGGAGGGAGGGTTTGGGATATCCCTTTCCCAAGGCGGTGTCAGGGGCTTTTCATTCCTCTCCCTTTGGCATCTTGAGGAAAGTGTCAAGTGCAAGAGTTGCTGTGGGAGCACTGTCCCTCTTGCATAAAAAAAAAAACAAACCCACAAACCATGAAAGAAAACAACAATAAAACCAACCAAACCCCCTCATCAAACCCATGTTTGGTTTTCAGGCTGGTGTTGGGAACAGAAGCCCAACGTCTGGCTGCCCAAGAGCTGCCCTGTGCGGTGGATCCAGGGTGGGCTGTCGGTGCTGGGACTAGAAACAGCCAGTTCAGCTCTTTGGCAGCCATTCCAGTCCCCGGCACAAATCCCTTCCTTCTCCCCATCTCTCCTCCAGAGCCAGAATCCCGAAGCATCCAGAAAGCTCTGCCATGTGCAGCTGGAAGGGGGGTTTTTTTTTGGGGGAGGGGGGGCTGTTGTCAGGTTTTGTATCTTGGGAAGAGTAGGGGCACCTCTGCAACGAGAGGAGGTGTCGTGGTGCACCATTTCTGCCAGTCAGGAGACGTGCAACAGGTACAACATTTGCTTTGAGGTTTCTGCTTTGGCAGAAATGAGGACATCCAGAGACGTCTTGACATCTCACTCCCCTCGCGTTTGTGTCTGGATTTCTGGCAGGGAGGAGACAGTCTCCAAATCGCTGTTCCCTCTCAGCCGTCAGCACCCTTCCTCCGCGCTGGAACGAGCTGATAATGGCTTGTTTGTGCCTTCCCCACCGCATGAGGAGAGGGCTGAGAGCAGGCGTGTCTAAGGAGCTGTGCTGTCGGGCTTCCCCTCCTGTCAGACAGCAATAATTAGTGGCTGGAGGCAGCGCCTCTTTCTTGGTACAGAAGTAGCTGTTTTCTCTTCCCCACCTTCACCCTGGGGGGAAATCACTGCGAGGGGGGGGCCCTCGGATGCAGCTCCCTGCGGTAGCTGGGAGCTGGATCCCGGGATCTGGGAGATCTCTCTTCTAGCTGGGGCTCATGGAGCGGCTCAGAGCAGGATTGAGCCGTTGGCATAAACCAGGGAGCATCAGCCTCCCTGCTCCGTGGTGATTACAAACAGGGGGAGGCGCAGGGCATTATTTATTCATTCACTTATGCAGCATTCTCCATAGGTCGCAAAGGACTTCATGGGGTTGCTTAATGCTCCTTGGTGCTGCTCTAAAGTAAATACCGGGCAGGGCTTTCAAGATCTCGGCTCTTCAGGGAGCGGTGGCCGATTTATTTCCCGCTTATCTGTTGTGTGGGATGACTGTCGCTGAAAATAGTCATCTTTTCTCTTTGCAGCCTGTGTGTGTGTGTCTCTTTTTCTTTTCCAGTCTGACGTTCGTTAAATCTGGTCTGGTTTTTCATTGGTAATGATGGAGAAAGGATGTGAGAAATATCGTACCTCATCAAAGGCTTGCTCATATAATTAGACAGCTCACGGCGCAGCTCCGGAGCTGGGACCTCCATGTGCCACATGGATCCTGCTGCAGAACGGCTCCCTCCTGCCTCCCTTCCTCTCTGCCTCCTCCTCGGAGATGTGGCAGCAGCTCTTTGGGGACGGTATTTCACGTCCTGCTGCACGCAAGGAGCGGGGAATCCCAGAACTGGAGTCCCTTGGACCCTGTTCCCTGTCAGCAGGGAAATGCTGTGGGTTTTCCAAGCTGGAAGTCACAATCTGCCCAAGGCTTTGGTGTTGGGAACTGACCCCAGACCTGACTCCAAGCCAAACCCCATGGTTGCCAGCATTGTCTGCTTCTCTCCAGCATTACCTGCTTGGCCACGGGGGTTGTGGGCATGGAGCTGTAATTAAATTGCTTTTTGAATCCAGCACGTTAATAAGGGCTCAATTAGATGGGACTCACCTGAGTCCTGTGAAGTCTGTGTGAAAGAATGAATGACACTGGGGCCTTCCTCAGAAAAGGCAGCTCAGAAACGTGCTGCCTCTTGACCCGCTCTTCAGCGCTGGCACGTCCTTGTCAGTGCACGGGCTCGTCTGGTGCAGGCTTGCCAGAGACAGTCCAGAGGTGGATTTATTTTTATTTTTCATTTTTCCTATTGATGCTGTCACTGCTGGGTGCTGTGGCACGAGCCCGCTTGTCCAACGTTAGCTGAACCTTCATTCTTCTGCTTCCCCGTGTTCCTGTGCCTGCCACACATGACGAAGGAGCAAAAACAATCTAGTGGAGTGACTCATCCCTTCAGAGAAGGTGGGATAAGAGCGACAAGAGGCAGCGAGCAGAGAACCAGCACCCGCAGGGGAGCTGTGCTGTGCTGTGCTGCGCCAAAGCTGCCCAGAGTCTCTTCTGCCTGGTCGTGCTGGAGACTTGGGTCACCCGTGATTTGTGACAACCAGTTAAGAAATTGCCTGCTGTGATTTATTTCAAACACGAAACCTGCTGTTTCTCGGTCTGTAGGTTTGTCTCAGGTTTAAGCTGTACCTTGGAAGGTGAAGAGATGAAAGAGGTGGGTCTGGCTCAGGAGGACTCGCAGTGTGATTGAATGGGATGCTCCTGTGGCTTGTAACCACAGTGCTCTCCAGGTTCCTTCAGCACACAAGTTCCTCTGATAGTCTAAGGGGTTCTGTTGCTTCAAAACCAGCTCCTGGGGTATTTAGCCTCCCTGTAAATCCATTGGTGGTAACTTCAGGGTGGTAGAAATAGAGATCAAAGTCTCTGTTTCCTTTCTCTTTTAGATCAACGAACTCAGCAATGTTCCAGTCCCTGTCATGTTGATGCCCGATGACTTTAAAGCCTACAGCAAGATTAAGGTGGACAATCATCTATTCAACAAGTAAGTAGGTGCTTCCCAACTTGTTTTTCTCTCCAGAGCTCTTTCCTGTGGGAGAAACTGGTGCGGTGAAGGCCTTTTGCTTTGTTCCCTGTTGTAATGCCCAGAGGATCTGGCATGGGGGACGTGTGCCCCCAGACCATTCAAGAGGATGTGGTGAGGGGACGTGGTGAGAGGACACCTTGTGGTTTGGTTTATATCCTTTGAGTGATGAGAAGTCTGGTAAGGCCTAGCTCAGAAGTGACACTACTAGAGAGCTAGTTACACGTAGATACTCACTGGTCTGGGTAGAAGACAGTATTTTAGAGATCATAACGTGTGATTTGTCCTAAGCTGGAGTTTGCTGCACATCTTGGTTTTGCACAAAGCTGATGCAGGACTGTCTCTTGACTCCTGCTGTGCCCTGTCTGGGTGTCCTGTCCTGACCAGCAGGACCCAAGACTGTGGAGAAGGTAGGAGTTTGCTCTGTGTGACCTCCTGGGTTCCTTGCCTCTTTGAGACTGTTTGCAGGACACAGCTGGGAAGCTGCATTATACCCCTGTCTCCTGGTGTTTATATGGAGTTACCCCCTTCTCCTTTTCCCTAAAGATCACTTTTTGGAAGCCCTTTTAATGCCACGCTCGTAGCTGGTGCTCAGGGCTGTGTTCTCCCCCCTGGTCTGTGGTGCTCCCTGATTAATGCTTCATTTTCACTGAGTTTCCCAGGGATCAGCTTTGCGAGTGGGAGTGTGATTCAAAAGTTTGTCTTCTCTGGCACCTACAATTTGCAGAAGCTTCTCTTCCCTCTTCTCCTACGGAGATATTAGTTTCCCACGCATTGGAGCAAAGGATTCTCATTGAGAATGAGCTGACAAAATCTCCCACCGTGTGTCCAAGCAGGACCATCCTCTCTGCTTCTTCCCACTGGGCAGAATAAGAGCTCCAGTAGAGAGGAGATGCAGCATCTCCCAGCGATGGGGAACATTGTCTGTTGCCCACTGGGGAGGTCCCGTTCCCGGCTGGAGAGGGCTGGCAGCAAAGCTTGCTCTGGAATGGTTAGGACTGGTCTGGAACATGCCAGACTGGAGCTGATTCACCCCAGCTCCTCTGCGTTCTGGGTGAGATGGTTTGTCTTGTGATGACCTTTCTTTTGACGCACCAGTGATCTGATCTGATCTGAAATTGGACCCCCCCCCCCTCCTTCTTTCCTCCAAGCTTTTCATCTCAAAGCAGTACCCGTGTGTTGCAGGGGGCAGCTGTGTGACTGAAGGGAACAAAGCCACAAAGGGAGGAGGGAAGAGAGAAATTATTCTGTCAAATCTGTGCTTGTGACAGGGGAGATTTGTTCTGCAAGGCCGGCATCCTCATCCAAAGAGCCCCTTAGTCAAAAGCTGGATCCTGCAAGCATTTCTAGGAACAGATGACTTTTGTAGGCATCCAAAGAAACAAACTGCCCTCACGAGGGTAAATACTCCCAGAATAGGGCCCTTCTAGGTAGGAGGGGGGCCTGGATATCCTGGGGGGTTAGCAGTAAAGTGGAATAAGAATTAAGTTTGATTTCACAAGAATATCTTTTCTGCTTTGCCTTAGGGAGAACTTGCCAAGTCGCTTTAAATTTAAGGAGTATTGTCCACTGGTGTTCCGAAACCTCCGAGAAAGATTTGGGATTGACGATCAAGACTACCAGGTACCATCTCTTCTCTCCCTGCCCTCCTGCCACCTGGCCCTAGGACAGAATAACCAAGAGAATATCCAGAGATCTTCAAGATCAATGTTCTGGTGTGGTCAGTTTTTTATAACTGTGGTTTGAATGGTTTTCCCGTAACACTGAGGGAATAGATGGTGCTGGGCAATGGCAAAATGAAAAGATGGTCCCTGCTCCAGAGCTCTTAGAGTCTGGGCATGAAGTAAGAGGCAGCAGATGGTTGCAGACAGGCAGCAGCTCGAGGATAACGATGATCTAGTGCAGAACATCTGCAAGGAAAATGAGTCTGTCGTATTTTTTACAGATTTGGGTGCTTTTTTCACCAAGTGCATGTGCTGTCAAATCGGGTTTATCGAGGTAGCTGCTGCTTTTGGGACGTGTCCCCTAAGGCCAGAGGCTCAGTCTTGCCTTGGAGGGGAGGGACGAGGCAAAATGGGCTTCAATCCAGTGAAAGAGAGATGTGGCAACTCTTGCTGCTGCAGCAGGGCCGCCCTTCCATGCACACAGTGCTTGGTTTTACACACCCAAGAGACGCGTAGTAGCCTTAGAGACCTCTTACACGAGGGGGAAGCCAGTGCAGCAAAAGCGGGTGGCTTTGATAGCCGCGTGGCCTTTAGCAGGCCAAGTGTTAGGTAATTAAACCCGGTATCTTTGGCACTCACTTGGGCTGCAGTTGATAAAGGCTGGCGAGGGGCCAGCACTGCCTGGTCGAGGGCTTCAGCTGAAATACTCCCTGGAATCTGCCAGCCCCAGAGAGGCTCGATAGCGCTGGAGCGATGGGTGAGCGGTGTGAGCTGCTTGCTCTCTCCCTCCTTTACTTCACCTGCAAGCCCAGCCATGCTCCTTCCTTGCTGCCTGCGCTCTGGGGAGAGGAGATGGGAGCAGAAGCTGTTCCTGCTCACCCCACCAAACTGCTTCCTTCTGGTACTGCGTGTGTGTGCCCACATAGGTCCATATATACACCCTCCCCAAGGTTATATCCAGGTTATTGCCCAATCTGCTGTTTCAAGGTTAATTTAGTGAAGAGATGTTTTCTTACTCATGGTGTGACCCTGTATCTACTTGATCTAGTCTCTGATCTTATGTGATATGGACGAAGGAGCAGATGTGGAGCATCTCCATGCCCTTCTCTGCCCCTTGTTCCCAGACCAAAGGGGGACATGTTGGTCCCTCTGGGAGAAGGGGTGCCCTCTGAGGCTACCAAGATGGATGTTTGGGGCTTTTTGCCCCTCTCTCCTGGCTGCCAGGGCCCATCCTTCTCTGCTGCCTGTTCTCAGGCACGCTGGATACTCTTAGGGGGTTTGCTCCAAGCGAGACGTATTTTTCCCAGTAGAACCAACAGTGGTTTTTGCTTTTCATCTGCAAGGGACTGGCCATCCCCAGGAGGGGCAGTAAATGATGGTGGCTGCCTGGCATGGCTCTGGCCTGGGTGACTGCCAGCCTGCTGACAGAGCCTGAGCCAAGCCCAGCGTTAGGATGCAGGTGGCATTCCTTGTGCCCGTGTGTGCTCAGCACCTTCTAATTACCTGCGAGCCGCGAGCTGCGCACACAGATCCCTCCTGCCTGTGCTGGAACATCTCTTTCTATTCTCAGGACACGGCTGCTCAGTCCACGCTTTTCTTGAGCACATGCCCTGTTAGATTATGAATTTTACTTTTTCCCTCCTAGTGCCAGGCCCATTCTCCCGGCAGCAGCAGCGTTTTGCCAGGAGGAGCAGTGCCGTTGCCTCAGGGTCTGTTGACAGTCCTTTGTGCCAGGCTGTGTGTGGCTCCTGAGGCCATGGCTTGGCCAGCAACACCCTGCTCCTGGGGCTGCCTGTGCCAGGGAATGACTTTGTTTGCTGGCATTAGCTCCTAATTATTTTTTTCTCCCAGTCCACCCACTATAGTATACTTCAGAATTTTTCTCCTCAGTTTCTGTTAAGAAACAATCAGAATCGTGTGAAGTAGCTCACACAGAAGCACCCCCAATCCTGGTGGTTCTCAATACCTAGTTTATCACTTAAGCTTTACCTGTGGCTCTAAAGGATTGGTTATCCCATCCCTGGGGTAGTGCAGTTTGGCTCTTTAAAAGTGTCCAGCTAGAACAGAAAGCAGAAAACGGTCATTGAGCTAAATTCAGGTGGTTAAAGCTTGATGGCTCGAGTGGGAGCGGAGCCAGGATGCTAAATATAACACCCGAACTCTGGCAGAGGTGGGAGTGACAGGAAGGGAACAAAGTAAACCTAAGGGCTATGAATTTGGTAATGTCCATATGTGGTCATGGTTTCTGCTTCCCATCTCCTCCAGAAGAAAAGCTCTGTGGTTTTGAGGTGAGGGGGTGATTAAACCGTGTAGCACAGAGACTCATTTGCAAATGTCAGCAAAAAGCAAGGGGGGATTTTTTTGTTTGCCTTTATTTTCCTGAGAGTTTCCAAAGCCCTTGGCAGGAGTAGAGTTTTTCCCCTGCTCCATTAAAGTTTTAAAAGCTTTAAACGCTTCGTTCTGAAAGGAAACCTCTCGGACACGGTAAATCCCTCTTTCTGTGTGGCTGGGTCTGCAGAAGAGCAGGCTCCCTCTGCTGTCTGCTCACCAGAGAGCTGAGGGACGAGAGAGAGAGCAGTGGCAGTGGCAGCTAAAAATAAAAGTACATCGTGAAATGCATTGTCCAGCCCCGACATCCTGAAAATCACATCTACCTTGAGCTAAAAACCACCGTCCGGATGGTGGAGTTGGAAGGTGGTTGCTGAGAAGTGGTGGAGGAAACAAGCCAGGAGACAGGTGACCTGCTTGGGTTAGTCTGGAAGGTGCGAGGAGCAGTGAGTAAGTGTGGGATGAGGCTCCCAACGAGCGCCCTGCCCTGCCTGGGGAGAGGCATCGGCTGAGGGAACGTGGGGGGACACTCGCTCTGCGGTTCGCTCCGGAGTTTCCAATCGCGCTGCAAGTACGAGAAGAAGCTGCAACGTTTCGTTGCTAAGGGTGGAGACAGGGATGTAAAGGCAGATGCTGCTGGTTGTCGGAAGAACAACTGAGCTATTTATACTCCCAGCCTTTTTCATCCGTTTGTAAGAATAGCAAGGGCTGAGGGTGGCTTTTGGTTTCAGGATGACCTGTAAAGAATTCCCAAGCAATGAGAGTTTTCCTGGTTTAGGCTACTTTTTGATAGAAAAGAAGCCAGGCCATTTCACTCATTTTGTTCTTAAACCTTGGAAATATATGCTGCCTGTTCTTAAATTCCCAGGAGGAAATGCTGAGGAGTCTGGCCCCGTGTGTAACTGCTGCTTTATAAACCCCTTAGTAAAAACCATCTTCAGAAATGCCTGCCAAGTGTTGGAGTAAAAGGTGTGAACAAATAGAAGGCCCTAATAGAAGCTCTAAACTGCACATCCAGACTTCTAAACAACGGGGTTAACCTCAGTAAGGCTGAACACTCCAGGGTTCTCTCTTTGAACGAGTGTGTGTGTGCGAGTGCACCCTGAATCTCGGCCAGGACCCGGTTACGAAGGTGCAGCACAAAGTCCCTGGGACGTCTCTTGTTCCAGACCCAGGTTGTGGAGCTGGCACTGGTCACCCACGTCTCATCAACGTTCCCAAGACTTGCTCTTCATTTTTCTCCAGGGGTGGGGGGTGGCAGCTCTCTGCTTGCCCCTTCTCCCCACAGTTTTTATTCTGGTTCCCTCAGAACTCGGTGACACGAAGTGCCCCGGTGAACAGCGACAGCCAGGGCCGATGCGGGGCCCGGTTCCTCACCACCTACGACAGGAGGTTTGTCATTAAGGCGGTGTCGAGCGAGGATGTAGCAGAGATGCACAACATCTTAAAGAAGTACCATCAGGTACGGTGAGTCTGGAACCCCCGGGAGAGGAGGTGACAAACACCTTGGGGAGCATCTTGTGACATTTGCTGGGGAACTGGAGCTTGGATTCATTGTGTGACCTGGCAGAGCTTGCAATTAGCTTTTGCAAAAGAAAACAGTGTTCCTTGGCATCTGAGAGCCAATTCTGGTGCAGCTGCCTGTTTCTTCACAGCACTGAGCCCCTTCACAGCTCACCCTGTTCCTTACAGCAATGAATTATGGATCCCTGGTACCTGAGATCTGCAAACACGCTCCTAATTCAATCCTATGAATTAAGATTTTCCAGAGGGACCAAGGAGGAGACAGTTATGTGTAGCAAGGAAGGAGGGGGGAAGGCAAAGTGGGACAGGTGGAAATGTTCTACCCTGATCCACATTATCTGCCCGTCCATCGGCATTTTACTTTCAGATCCTCTTGCGTAACCATAAGAAATAACTTCATTTCATATTGGCCACTGCCAGTAACTCCCCCTCTGAGACTGGGTGACAGCCATGTACACCCAGCCTGTTCCAGCAGGCAGGACACACACACAGATGGGATGCTCTGTCTCAGCTCAGGGCTGGAAGACACTTACAATGCCCAAACTTGCTTTTCTTGACACCGTAGGAGCCATGTGCAACCCTCCTTCCCTTTCACATCAGTGTCAGGTGGCTGGAACTGGAGGCTTCGCTATCGCCTTTGGTCAGAGATGGGTTTTGTGTGACAGTACAGTCTTTCTCTGCCCTTCCCTTCCCCGCTCTCCTCCAGTTCATCGTGGAGTGTCACGGGAACACCCTCCTGCCCCAGTTCTTGGGCATGTACAGGCTCACCGTGGATGGAGTGGAGACCTACATGGTGGTTACCAGAAACGTATTTAGTCACAGGCTGACTGTGCATCGGAAATATGACCTGAAGGTGAGGGTTTGGAAGGCAGTCATGGAGCCAAGAGCTCCTTTTCCAGGAGGGTGGGAGTTGCTCTGTGTCACATCTACTTGACAAGATCCTGGGCTTTGCTTTTTGTTCAGGGGATCAGGTTTTGGGGGCTCTGGATGGGGCTTCACTTGAGATTTAATTGCATTTACCTATCCCAAGTGGGCTACACCACTCCAGGTAGATCCGTAAGTCTGTCTCAGGCATGAAGAAGGCATTGAACACTGTTTTTAAAAATACTGGTATTTTTCTGTGTAGAAAAATTAAATAGTGTCAGTGGATTCTGTGGGAATATGACACACATGGTGCAGCAATGCTCTTTCCTTTATTCTTTTTTCAGGGCTCAACAGTATCCAGGGAAGCAAGCGATAAAGAGAAGGTACGGACCATTCCTGGCCAACCTTTCCTTCCTCCTAGTGGTTGGAAGCAGATGGGATCCAACTGACTTCCCTTTTCCAAAGGTGTATTGAGCAGGGGATATTAAATTAAGCTTCCTGGGGACAATCCCACAAATACCAAACCCCTACATTAGTGCAATGGTGTCTTTATGGAAGGATTTCTGTGATTCTGTGATTTCCTCATAGCGCTCCCTGGGCACCAAACGGGGTCATGTCAGCCAATAGCTTGTCACAGAATCACACACAGAATCACAGAATTTTAGGAGTTGGAAGGGACCTCTGGAGATCATCTAGTCCAAACCCCCTGCCAGAGCAGGCTGGGCAGGAACACATCCAAACAGGATTTGAATGTCTCCAGAGAAGACCCCACCACCTCTCTGGGCAGCCTGTTCCAGGGCTCTGTCACCCTCAAAAGTAAAAGTATTTTATCTCATGTTGAGATGGAGTTTCCCGTGTTCCAGTTTGCACCAGTTGCCCCGTGTCCTGTCACCAGGCACCACTAAGAAGATCCTGACCCCATCCTCTTGACACCTGCCCTTTAGATGTTTGTAAGCATTGACGAGATCAATGATGCTGGGCCCTAATGGGAGCTCAGTCTCATTCAGTTGATAGACTGAGACATCAAAGTGTTTCCTCCCGTCAAAAACGAGGATGCTGCTTTCTCCATCAGCCCCCAACTCACTCAAATGATGGAGAATCAAGCAGAGGTAAAGCAGACAGGCTGCCACCAGAGCAACTCCTCTCAGATTCTTGGCGTATCTCAGCGCGTTTGTAAGGTTGGTTTCTGGTGCCATTAGGGAAAGTCAGGATTCAAGAATCCCTCCCCTGCAAAACTTTGGCTGTGATGCTGCTATGAAAAGCCCCGTTGAAATCACAGCAGTAACTCGTGGTACTGCGTGTTTTGCACGTGGGATGTTCAGGTTTGGGACCACGGAGTTAGTTTATTCCAGCCTGCTCTGAAATTACATCCCTGCCACGAGCCGAGGAACTCCCCATTTACACTGAACGCTTTGGCGTCAGGGCACAGCTTCATCGTGCCCAAGTGTCCCTGACTTGCTGGATGTTTGCTGTAGCTTTTTCTGCTTGTGCAGTTTATCTCAGACCGTTCATATTGGATCTATATAAAAGCCACCGCCCGTGTGTCACTTCAAGAACAAAATAATGTAATTCCCAGCTGCACAAAGGGGTCGTGTGTTCTTCCCTGTCCCTGAGAAATCCTCGGGGCCTGCTGCAAACAGATTCCTCAGCAAACAGTGCTTTTAATTTTTTCCTCAAGCCTTTAGGGAGAGTAGGGAGAGAAGCTTTTTTTT
>VXBJ01004078.1:9026-21526 GCA_013400055.1 Nycticryphes semicollaris
TCCCCCCGGACCGCCCCGCCGCCCCCACCGGGGAAGCCCCGCTCCCTCCCGGCCCGGTCCCACCGACCGCGCAGGAGCGGGGATGGCGGGACACGTCGGGGCGGCGGCGGAGGAGCGGCGGGCAGGGAACGGCCACCTCCCGGCCGCGGCCGGGGGCTCCGGGGCAGGGCCAGGCCCGCCGCCGTTACCGGGGTCCGGTGCCAGCCCCGCCGCCGGGCACAGGGCGCCCCCTGCCGGGCCGCACCGCCCCCGCCGGAGGGCTCCACGTCCCGGGACGGGGTTCCCGGCCGAGGCGTCGATACCGGAGCATCCCTTTGCACAATAAATGGCGGGGCCACGGGAAGGAGGCGGCGGGGCCGGGCCCCGGGAGGGCGGGTCTGGGTCCGGAGGGCCCGAGACGTGACCTCCGGTGCAGCGGTAACACCGGTGACACGGTAAAGGCCGTGGGTACATTCACTGTGCGGCGGCGGCGTGGAGGGAAAGGGAAGGGAATGGGAGGGAAAAGGAGAGGAAAAGAGAGGAGAGAAGAGGAGAGGAGAGGAGAGGCAAAAGGCAGAGAGAAAGGAAGGGAAGGAAGAAAAAAAAGGAAGGGAAGGAAGAAAGAAAGGGACGAGAGAGAAGGGAGCATACTGGCCTCTCAGTTCTGCTGTGCTTCTAAACATCTCAAATACACGTGAGCTAGCACTGCCAAAATCCATCCTGGCACATGCAGAGCTATAGACTGGGATGGGTGCACACGTGCACGGGGCAAGCAGCAACAATCTCTACATTTCAGCATTCTAGTGCCCTGATCAAATATAACTGATTTCTCTTCCTATTCCCTTTTAAAGGCACCCACCTGGCAGTTTGAAATAAGGCATCTTTTATCTGAAGCAAACTTCTCAATGTTACTGCTTGCAAGCTTTAACTTTGTTAACGTTCCACTTCCGCCCCAGCATTTGTGGTTATAAACCTAGGAAAAATTTACTTAGACCCAATCATGTTATTTTTTTGGCTGCAACAGTCGTGATATTTCATATACCTGCAGTGTACTTGAGTTTTTTCAGAGCACCATCTCTTATGTGGCCATTTCTAAACTGTTTGAGTCATCATGAGGAGCAGTTTAGATAAAAAGGGACATGCAGAAATGGAAAATCTTGGGGATGGGATCTCAGCGATTTATAGGAGTTTACAGAAACATTCTGCTCTTGTTAACAACTCTTTCACTTAAAGGCATCGGGCAAAGTAAAGCTCATTAGGAATTTTGCAAAGAAATGCTATTTCAGTGGAAATACTCTTCATCTCTGGGGTAAAATGGATAGAAAAAATGAGAGAAAGAAAATTGTTTCTATACAGAAAACAACCAATAGTCACCTAAGCAAGGCACTCGCCCACCCTGTGAGGATCCAAAGCTCTCTGTTATCTGTTTGCAGCTCTTGCATGAAAAAACACAAGGCTGCAAGTTCTTATAGGAGAGACCCCACTGCATTTCTCCATCGCAGTGAAAGTCTTGATTTAGATACAAGTCACCAAAATCCTTCTGTACCAGAACTCCCACCCTTTTCCATCCATCTTTGACTGCTTTGGCAACTGCGAGGTACTAATCCCTTTGAAGTCTCCCAGGGTAAACAACCACTCGTGGCAGAAAGCCAAGCAGGGGCAGAAAACCAAGCCAGCCTCTGAAAATATGAAAAGAAATTTCCATTTTGCAATTATTTATTAAAAAAAAAAAAACAAACACAAACAAAACCAAACAATCAGTGTTCTAAAAGAGGCTTTCTATATATCTGTCTTTTGCAGCCCATAGATTTCTCATATATTTATGTATTTCTCATGTATTTATGTATTTTATTTATGCCTTCCACCCCCCAGCAATATCTGGACATTAAAGACTGGTATTGACCCCCCTCCCCAGTGGTGATGGAGCTGAGTGGGTTTTGCTGCAGTCTTTCTTTATGTCTGTTTCTAGACCTGCACTCGTACCATTCCATTGTAAACAGATAATTATTATTTCATTAGTGTTCCAATTCAGAATTAATTGGCTAATTTACACATGGATCAATTGTATAAATGTGATGTTTGTGATAGGTGCTTGATATGATTTAAAGTAATTGTTTATTTTTCAGGTTTTGGCTTTGCATTGTATTGCAAAGTGATTTATCTCCTTATTTATCCCATCTCAGCACTGCCTCTTCTTTTTCATTATTTTTTCTGAAGAGCTACACTCTTTAGTGTAAAGAGCTACACTAAGCTGAAATGTGAACCTGTGCTGTGTGATTTTGTGGTGCCCCACTTAGGTTAGCTTCAAGATGCCCTGCTGCTGTGACCTGCTCACACAGCACCCTGCTGACCAACAGCCCTCTGCAGCCTCCAACCACTGCATTTCACACGGGTTCCTGTACCATCCTCGTCCCTGAGTGTCTCCCCCTGTAACCACAGGTGACAAACATCTGTCACTTTGGGTTCAGTTTCCTCTTTGCCATCCTTAGGGGTTGAGGAAAATGCAGTGCTTGGTTCTCTTGCTCCTTTGGTTGTCCACCTGGGAGCACCCCGGGCAGTCCAGCCACTGAGGAGAGCGCAGCCAGGACTTGCAGGACAGAAGCAGTGAGGTTTGCATCTGCCTCTGCTCTGCCAGAAGTGTTTTGACAGTGACAGGACCTCCTTCTGCATGGCCTGCCATGTCTTTGCAGGAGGCAGCACTGGCCAGCCAGGATTCTCTCCCTAGACCTGTGCTCTCCTGTAGATGTTTGAAGCGTTTGGCCTTACTGCAATTGTAGGGAAACAGTAATCCATCAGGACACTCTTTAATTTCATGGCTAACTTTATAAACAGTTTCTTCCCCAGGGAAGCGCTGAAGTACCTCCTTGCATCAGGGTTTAGATGTTCAGAGGGAGAAGAAAGAAGGGATGAGGACACAGCTTGCCCCATGCAGAAGCTCTTCTTTCCTGAGCAATCACAATGAATTCTTCCACCATCAGATTTTAGAGCTGCTGTTATGCTGTCCAGGCAGCTAAAAATGATTTTGTGAATGCCAAAGATGAACTACTGTAGGGGTTGAGCCACTGTCAATGGCTGTCCCCTTCCTACTGCAAACCACTACATACTACCAGGGCCTTTGTAAAAAACTGAGTAACTCAGAAACGTTGCATTTCTCTGTCATTCTTTCAATTGCTTCCTCTGAAATGCAGGATTAGAAACAAACAGAGGTCACCCAGAAAAGGAATGCTACTTTCTCATCAAAAGGTCTCTTGCAGGGTGTATTTGATAAGGATATTTCATTCAAGACTGGAAAAGCCACAAGCGAGTGGTGCTCCATAGCCTATCTCAGGATTCACTTGGCTGAATGTACCAGGGTGTATGTGATGGGGGGGGGGGGGGGGGTGTGTGTGTTGAGAGGTATTTTGGAACAGTTAAATTTGTTCCCTTATTATGCCTTACAATGGCATTTTTGTACCTTTAAATGGAAAGCTTTGTAAGTCTCTGTTTTTCTGGCAGCTTCCTGACAAGCGGAGAGTCTTTCCTGATGTATATTAGAACCTTGCAGCACTGCAACAAAGCAGGTTGTTCAATTTACAAGACTTTAATTTCTGAGGCTCATCACAGTCCTGTGTCTGACTCAAAAGGTAGCATTTTTACAGGAAAAAGAAAAAAATCTAGGTTGTGATGTTTTTGTGAAACAAGTGCTGTTGCAAATTCCATGTAATTTGCAATAAATCCATGAGGACAGAACTGATGAGCAAATGATGGGATCTAAGTAGTCTTGCTCTCATACATCACTACACATGTGCTCTATATAACCTGATAGGATGCTCTGAAGCCATCACAAACTCATACAAAATATCCTTTGCTTTTGTCATTGTGACCTGCCCACCAGTCTGACTTCTAGAGAATCTAATCACCTTTGTGTTGCTATTAGTCCTGTGCGCACAATTTATAGCTTTCGCAAGCGAACTCACAGAATAGAGGTCAGCCAAATATGCTGGAGGAAATCTCTTGTGAAAAGTAGCATTGGAGGATTTCAAGGCAGAACGTGTGCTGTTCTTTGCCATCTCATCCAAACGTAAGCTTTCCTGTAACTCATCATGCTCGTTTCAAAATGCAACTGGACAGGAACGCGTGAAGAACAACGGACAGACGGGGCCTTTGCAGCTTCTAAATCTGAAGACTGGTGCTTGTATACCAAGTTGTAAACTCTGAGATATCAGGGAAAAAAAACCCCAACAAATGAAAAAGCCCCCGTGTAAACATCAGCTATGGTGAAATTCTAAATCTCCCTGTGGCCATAAATAGCTTATTTACGAAAATCCATCAGTGTCCTGGAGCTACACCTGAAAAATATACAGCATTTTCAGCTCCTACTGAAATAAGAAAAAAAAATTGCTGCAAAGCTGTGTGGTGAATGTTTTTGCTGGTTCTGGCTAGAAAAGAGGTGTTATAATCCACACTCAGCCTTCAGACCTCAGATCCAAATTATCCGTTTGCAGAGAGCCGAGCAGACCCAATGTTTGTGTGCACAGTAGCTAGACAAGGTGCAGTTTTAGGAGTTCTTAAATAATCATTGATTTCAAAAGTGTTACAGCCCATTGACTCAAATATCAGCTGCTTATGAAGACTCTCATGTTCATATCGGAGAGCCCTGGCAATTGTACAAGAGTTATGCAGAATGTACATACTGAACATGAGCTGTATGTTGAGTTTTATTAAAAGATTCTGAGATCACCCTAATTTCCCTAAGAACTTTTGTTATAAATGGCATGATAGTCTGAACTAGCTTGTTCTGAGTCAGCAGATCCCCAAAATAGCTCATGGTTTTGCAAAATAAATGAATGATGAGGCCATTTTGTGCTTCCACAAGAGCTTCTATGTCAAGACCTCAGTATGCTTTGCACTTATTAATGACTCTGCCTCATCTGCCAGTCCACAGGGAAAGCTACTCCTCAGCCAAGCTCAATGTTTCAGGAATCCCATGAAGCCCAAGTGATGTGCACACCACAGGAGGCTCATTCTACCTCTTTTGGCTGGGACATCAACAGGACATCTTGCCTTCAGATATGCAGAAAGCTCAGGCGCTCACATCACTCTCATGGTACACAGACTCTCTTCTGCCAGTTCTGCAAAACAGAACAGAGAAAAAGAATGTTTCAGCTCTTCTTTCCACATGTTTCTGTACATTCCTGGCAAAACCTTGTCCTGGATACCACACTTTCCACCCTCTATGTTATTATAAGTGCTCAAAGTGCTCACAAGATAAAGTGTCGGAGGCCAATAAATGACTGCTCTGGGGTAAGAGTTCTTTCTCCCAAAGCCACATTCCGAATCACCCTCCTTTGAGTCACACCTTCAGATTTATGTAGCAAGCATTGCTTCTTGTTTCCCGTGGTTGAAAAGTTAGAAATCTATTAGAAAGGCAAAAATCATATCAGAAGTTCATCTGTAATAAACTCAATTAAAATAACGCTGGTGGAGAGCAAAACTTTCAATACTCAGCTTCATCAACATCATAGCCACCATTGTTATACCACTGTCTTCGGCATAACAGGAGATTATCTTCAACACTGAGCCACAGGGACCCAACCACTTCAGCCTCACAGTCCAGAATAGTGGCTTGAAACTCCTTCCTCGTATAGAGACAGGGGAATCAGCCATGAAGCACAAACAAAGCTAGCTAGGAACCAAGAAAGACATTTTTTACCTTATTTTACATTAGGTATTTTTTTGGCTTGCATTAATGACCCATAAATAATTTCAGGAGAACAAAGAAAACAAAACAAACAATGAAAGGGGACTGTGTACGATCGAACATCTTGTTCAAGGTGGCAGATAGGGCAAATAATGATAATAATAACAACAATATTACGTATGACAAAAAGTGGAACATTTTCAGCTTGGCATATGCATCAAATGTAATACATTTAAGTACTGATGGGTATCTATAGAGCAAGAGAATTGACAAAATAATAATCCTAATGTATTAAGCAAACACTAGCTGTTTCTCTTCAGCAGCCAGCTGCGTATTCTAACCATGTGTTGTCATTCCCAGAGTATGAGATCTAAATTACCTGTGTAATGCTGTCATAAAAAAATACCTTTAATATATTTCCATTTTCCTCTAGATCACTCCTGCCTCAAATATTTCAGTCAGGGAAATTGTGTACAGTACACAGCACGCTGCTGTGAGAAGTTCACTATATATTGCTGTGCTTGAGAGCTGCAGTGGAGTGAAGAACAGAGGATATGCTAAAAGACTGTAGTGCAAATGTGCAGATAATACCTCTGCTGTTTGTCCGTTTGTTTGTTTATTGGCAGCAAGGGTTGGTATGAATGGCAGGATAAGACACTGTCTCTCTATTTAGAGATTTTGATCATATTTAGTTCCAGAGACTACGCTTGTAAAGCACTGAAGCTGATCAGAGATTGCAGAACACTGATCAGAATTTCCAGATGTCCTTGATAATGCCCTTCACCTTCATAATCAAGCTCTGAAATGATAATGTATTGATCGGAACGCTTTGCAGCCATACGACACATAGAGCATTATTGATAAGCAGCTCTGAAATTTTCAGGTGACAAACAAGGGCGGGGGAGGCGATTAAAACAGGAACGCAGAGCTGCCACGGTAGCCTTTGCCTGCAAAACTTGAGCTGGGGACGATATTCGTACTGATTTGTTTCTGCTTTTGTCTTGGAACAGATTTCCGTCTTAATTTGTGGAGAATTATTGCTGTTATTATGATACCAATAGCTATTAGTATAATAATAGTACAATTAATAGTAGTAATGCAATAATAAATAGGTGTACCATCATGCTGCCCCGCGCGTACCGCTCGCCCACGCCCCCGGAGGAGCGGTGCCTTCAGCACCACGGACAGCGCAGGGCAGCGCGGAACCCTGCGCGGTGCCGTGCGCGGACCCGGAGGCGTGCGGACACAGCAATGTGCGAAGAGCCTTCCCGCAGGCTTAGGGTGGGTAGGTGGGTGCCACCCCGCACCCCCTGCGTCCCTGGACGGCCCTGTAGTGAGCAGGCTGCAGGGCCAGAGCTCCTCCATGCTCGTGTGGGTGCATGAGAGGGAAGTCGGGCACTAAATTGCTGTGATCCATAAGGCAAAAAAAATCAGAAAAATTAGAATTACTGCTATTGTAAAAGCTCCCGAACAACAAAATAATTAGCTGTATATAAATCCTGAGATTACAAGCTAAAACCAGGACCCTTTGTTGACTATGCCCTGAGCCTTCACAGGCAAATTCAAGAGAATTACACCTTGGTTTATTTTAATATCAAAGCATTTTACAAGAAGACATGGAAACCCTTTCCAACAGTATTGGCGCATTGCCCTGTTTATTCCCCAGTTGGTATTTTTTGTACTTCTTAGAGATATATCAAAGTTTATGCAGTATGTGTAACTTGGAGGAGATGGAAAAGACATTGACAATATTAATTGTTTCATAAATAGAGTCAGATAGGATATGCTTTTTATATCCTTGGTTTAAGCCTTGTTATTGAAAAACCAATACCCTGCCATTTGTTTATACTTTTCTTGGCATACCAGGCAGATATATTAGAGCGAATGAAGCCAATAAAAGGCTACAGGCAGCATTTTCCGCACTCGACTTCCAGGCATGGCCTCTTTTTCAAAAGAAAACTGTCTTTTATTTTGGAACATTATAACCATTCCACCTGTCTGTAAAAATGGATGAAGAACCAGAAATTACAAAGGACCAAATAGAAAGGGCCCTTTGCTTTTTAGGTGAGCACTTCTTCACACAAGCAATTCCACCGACTCCAGAGACCCACTTAGGCGAGGAGCTGCCGGTGCGGAGGGATGAAGGGCTCCATTGGCCAAGCCAGCAGCATGGGGGTCTCTGGGGCAAAGCTGCCACACAGGCAAAGGCTCAGCATCAAAACAACAAATACAAAAATCCAATTATTTGGATCCAAGAAGTTAGTTGGGGAGCAAAGTCGTCCCGAGCGTGGAATGAGGAGCCACAGGCTCTCCCAAAGGCAGTGCATGACTGATGGATTCAGACAAGGAAAACGCTCTGCAAATTAATTACAGGAGATCTTGCAAAAGTTTTTCATCCAAGCAGTAGTGAAATAAATTATTGAGAAATCTGTTTGCATTGTGAGCATTCTACTCCTTGCAGACCTTTTATTTCTTTTACTCAGCAATTTCATCCCTGATGGAAGGAACAAGGAGGCAGGTTATGTGGGGTTTACCTCTGCTTTCATTTAAAAAAAATATTTTTATCATGTTCCATGCAGTGTCACGTGCAAAAGAAATGTAACACTAGCACATCTTTTAAACAAGAGTTTAAATGCTATCATGTTCTGCCAAATTAATGTTACAGTGCTAGGAAGATATATAGCTTAGCAGAAACTGATGTTCAAGCAAAGAAGGAAGGAAGAAAACGAGATCTCGCCATTCAATATTCCTGGAAATTTCATAAAAATTTGTGAAAATATGCTATGCATATTTTTCTCATGGCATGAAACGGCTCCACTGCAGCCTCGAGTCATGGCTGCAGGACACCAAGAGGAAGAGCAATCCTTAAAACATCTTAAAACATTTGCCATAACAGGCTCCCAGGGTTTTACCTGGCTCCATGCTCAGGGAACATGAAGCCTGACGTCCTATTTTCCAAAGCAGCCCTGCAAGGATCATCTCCTACAACTTCAGTAGTTGTTCCTGGGACAAGATGAAAAAGTTCACCTTGATTGCAGGGGCTGGAGCAGATGTTCTCCAGCCTACATCTTCTTGTGACCACAGAATGGCAGGGGTTGGAAGGAACCTTCAGGGATCATCTAGCCCAAGCCCCTGCCAGAGCAGGGTCACCAAGAGCAGGTTGCACAGGAACATGTCCAGGTGGGGTTTGAATGTCTCCTGAGATGGAGACTCCACACCTTCTCTGGGCAGCCTCTTCCAGAGTTCTGCCACCCTCAAAGTAAAGAAGTATTCCCTCACGTTGAGATGGAATTTTCCGTGTTCCAGTTTGTGCCTGTTGCCCCTTGTCCTATCACCGGGCACCACGGAGAAGAGTCTGGTCCCATCACTTTGACATCTGCCCTTTAGATATTGATAAGCATTGATGAGATCCCCTCTTGGTCTTCTCTTCTCCAGGCAGGAACTGATCAGATGAAGGGAAGGGCATTTGGGCCGCCCAAGAAAGGCACGCTTCACTGCAATTTCAGTGCCAGGAGAGCCACAAGAAGTGATTCTCAAAGCACAGCCTCTTCCAGTTGCTCTGACAGACTCAGACAGAAACCAAGGGAGAATTTCTCTTCATCAGGGCAAAATTCTCTTCATCATGGCAAAAGCAAATGTGATAATTAGCAGCCTCCATGTAAAAGTATTCATTCTAGTCATGTTAATCTCGCTGTCGGACTCCAGATGGATTCCCAGCTCCAGTGTTACAGAGCAAGGTGCAAAGCTGACATAGCAACGTGCTTCTGCTACTCACGACGTCTGTTGAGCTGCTCTGAAATGCCACAACCAAACCCCACTCCCAGCAACGCGCATGTTTGGCTTCCTCCTCAACCTGCCAATTCTAATGACTTGCAATTAAATAAAAGCCTTCCTCCTGCTCTGGGTCTCCCTGCTCATCCTCCCTCAGAGGCTACGGCTTTAATTTCGCCCGATGATGCTCTCATGGCAGCAGAGTGTTATGGCAGCAGCAGGATTATGACTCATCATGTACTGTAGGAAGTAATGATGATCCAAAAAGCAAACGGAGGTGGGCAGTGAAGGAGAAATCACTTATGCAAATAGAAATACTTTCAATAATGATCAACAGCGTGAGAAAGAATATAGGAAAAATTACATTAGGCAGAGGAGCTTCATTTTTAAAATGTTCCCTAAGTGCTAGAAATCTTCCCATCTTCATTTTTCCCTTTAAACTCTGTCATTTGTACAGCCTATTAACCTTTAACTTTATGACTATCCTAACGTGAAATACTGGCAGCATTTAAGTCTGTACTAGAGACCTACCTTCCTGGTAGGCAACAGAGGTGAAGCACTTTCTTTTAAATCAGTCATTTTTAATATCAGTCATGTACACACAGCTATTTTTAGATTCACGCGCTGGCGTTGCTTATAATAGATGCTCTACAGACTCCAGTTGTCTTTCCTCAGAGGTCTGAAAAGTTTCCTCCTTGCCTGGCCGTTCCCAGTTTGTCGCCCTAATTGTAGCCTTCAATTCTGCTCAAAAGTAAAAGAGCGAATCAAATTAAATCACTTCCTTCAAACTTCCTCTTTCCAGCTCTTAATAAGACAACGGAAAATTAATTATTTGTGTTTACAAGAGCTGCTGGGGAGTCAAGCAGAGGCCAGGACGTCACTGTCTGAAGCACTAAACCACCGTTACCCCAGCCATTTTTGCCCTGCAGACCTGGCAGTGAAGACCGGGCAGGGGAAGGATGGGTGATTAAGTGACTTCCAAAAGGTGGTCAAGACGAAGTGGCTCATCTGCACGGTGTGTGCAGGGGCTGTATCGATTGTACCTGCGGCAGGGGATGTAAGTGGTTTAACGTGTGGTTTTAATTGTTATCATTATTTCAAACCGTAAGAGTGACAAGGGCCGCTCAGACCCAAGGACAGGAACTTCTGTTGGTTGTATGGAAATCTCAGCAATTACATAGCACTGGGGATGATCTTGATTGGCTGGGAAGCTTCCCAACAGCTTCTCCTCTGCCACTGAGGGTCTTCCTCCAGGGCCCTACCATGGGCCATCACCATGGCCCAGGAGAGCTCCCAAAGAGGTCTCAGTTGGGAAGAGCAGCTGAAGCTGTTACACCGACAGCTGAGAAAATGCTGCCTCAGAGCTGAACCACCAGGATTTATTTTCGTAAAGTCTTCCCCTTTTCTCTTGCTCTTTCAGACTTGGCAAACCTTTGAAAAGCTCAGCCGGGAGTCCTGAAACAACACTTAAAAGTGACTTTGCCAGGCAGGAGCCCGCATCTCTCTCCTTAATCAGAGAATATCCAGCCCCAGGGAAGGATATGGGGACGGCGGTGGCTTCAGCTGCGGTGTCCTTGCTCTGCCCTGCCGGGTGGCTTGGGTATGGGAAGAAGCTCACAGCTGCACTAATGCCCCTCTCTGGCAGCTCCTATGGTCAGAAGTCTCTTCATGAGTGAAGGACACAGGCAAGGCACATGGAGCATTGCTAGGGCTGGTGGATTTCAGCTGCACCAAAGGTTTGGACCTGGAGGTTTTACTCTGAGGCAAACTCTTCCCTGAATTTTCACTGCTAAGAAGAGAGAGCTAGAAAAACAGCACTCTCAGGAGGGCTTCTGCTCTCAAGACTGTTCTACTGAAGCTGGAAAAGGTCTGGCTTCTTCCCCGCTTACACCAGTCCCAGAGCTGAAAGCGCAGGCTCGTTTTTGGGTAGAACTGATGAAGCACCAGCCGAGGCTGAGCAGGGGCTTTGCCAGCCTTTGTTGGCCACAGACCGAATTCAACCAAGAAAAATAAATAGGTGAGACATTTTAGGATTTGAGCAAGGACCAGTCAAAGAAGGAAACACTGAGTTCAGGTTGCTCTTGCATCCCATGCGTACCCTGCCTTACACAGTGCTCCAGCCTGCCCTTTCTACTCAGATGAACAGATTTATAAGGTGGGAGAGGAAGCAGACAGTGTTTATGTCGGTGTCTACAGGCATGTCTAGATTTTGCAACAGACCCTGTCCAAGGCATCCGCAAGGAGCCCAGCACACTGCGCTGGCAGGGATGTCCCCAGGTGACAAGTTAGGTCCTCACAGGGACAGCTGGCACATGACACAGTGACACGGCTCCGCTCTCAGGATCCATGCCACCTCCTGCTCTCCCGGGGCCTGAGGAAGGTCCCCAAAACTTCCGCAGGATTTAGCCCTCTCGTGGTAGAGCTGCTTTTCTAAACTCCAGCTGGGTTTTAGAAACACATTTAATTCAGGCGCGCTCCTGGGCCCTATTGATTTTAATGTAACAATCATATGTTTAAAACTTAGCATGTGTTTAATTGCTGGGGTGAAAAACAGCAGCCTGATTGCCGGCGCTGACGGGCCTTGCTGACCCAGTGCCTGGGAGAGTGATGCTGCACCAGCCCCGCAGCAAAGGAATCAAGGGAACGACATTTGCCCCAAACCCGAAATTCCATCATCCCAAATTCTTGTTCTTATTTTGGAAGCAGGTACAGTTTCCTAAAAGGAAGGGAAGTATGAATGAATTTGGAAGGGAAACTATGTAAAGCTGCTTGTTCATTTACCTCCTACTCTCAGTTATTTCATTTTTGGCATTTACCTAAAGTTTTCATCTTTCCAGGTCTTGTTTTATGGTTAGTATAAGGCCAGCCTGAAAGATAATATATTGTGACTGTTATATTATTTATTTCAAAGCCAAGTTATTGATTATTGCACGCTGAAAATGACAAATGGCATCAGAGAAAGGCACGGTCAGCGAGTTCTATTAAAGAAATGATAGTATTGCTCATGGATTGTTAAAAGGTTCAGTTTAGGTACTTTATAGGTTTATATCCATCACTATTTAATGACCAA